>JAYESA010000283.1:0-269015 GCA_036927795.1 Iris macrosiphon
ATACACTTTTATTTTAATTTTAGTCAATGACCTAGTTTTAATATCATCCACTTCTTTCATTTATATTAGGTATTTACACACTTAGTAAATTTTTATTTACAACCATAAAAATTGTAAAATAAAAATTTAGTATCCTCCAAAATTTTGGGTACAAGACAACCGCTCTTATGTCAAGTTCGAGCCTGAGTCTTGCAGATATTACCGATTATGTCTTAAACTATTGTCATGTAATATATATAATGTAACAAGCGTAAATGGACACATATCTGATCGGACCTAAGCTCCGATCGCCGTGACACTTGATCCCAAGTATACGAGCCTTATTGTTACCAAGGATTAGGATGTGCGGCCTTAGGTTCTCGATTGCATATCATATAGACTAACATGCATTTATTGTGATTGCATTTGTGTCGTGTTTGAGTGTGTTAGCCGCTACTAGTTCTTACTTATTAGGAGTAAATTAATTAAGAATGATTTTTGTTAGCCTACCTAATTATAATTAGTTAGTTATAATATATTGTAAATATCTTTTAGTTGTTAGCCTACCTAATTATAGTTAGGTAGTTATTATAGATTGATTGTGAATATCTCTTAGCATATTTATTGTTAGCAAAGTCTAACTAAACTCTTGTATATATATCTCTGTTGTTAATATGAAGAGCACGGGTTTTAATCTCCTTTATGGTATCAGAGCTTCTCGACTCCTAACCTTCTCAAACGTTTCCGCCGTCCTCTTCTCATTCCTTCCTTTCATGGCGTCTCCAACACCAATTCTGCTGCCATGATGGAATCCACCACCAACAAATTCCACCCAGCACTTGCGGTCTCCAACATCAAGAACTCCATCCCAATTCGTCTTGAATCAGAAAAAGGCCCCTACGCCTCTTGGGCTGAATTATTCCAAATTCATTGCCGTGCCTATAACGTCAATCCCGTCATAACCATTATCGGAGAAAGAAAAAGATCCTGCCTTTGATAAGGATCTCTGGACCCGTCTCGATGCCATCGTCCTAACTTGGATGTACGGCACGATCTCCTCTGAATTACTCATCACCATCTTGAAGCCTAATTCCACCGCCAAGGCACAGTGGGATCGACTTGCGAGCATTTTTTTGGATAACAAACACGTGCGTGCATCGACTCTCGAAACCAGCTTTGCCAACACTTTTATTGATGATTTTTCCGACGTCTCTTACTGTCAGGAACTCAAAGACTTATCGGATCAACTTACAAACGTTGATGCTCCGGTTGACAACCATCGGTTAGTTTCTTCGCCTTATAAATGGATTAAATGAGAATTATGACACAGTAGCTTCTACTATTTCTCAAATGGATCATTTGCCGGAATTTTATGCCGCTCGGTCTCGTTTGCTCTTGGAAGAGACGCACAAATCCCGTCAGGCGGAGGTTACCGCTCGCGTACCATCACAGCAGGCTCTTGTCGCCCAGCCCTCCAATGATGCAGCCCTCCCTCCAACCTCCGGGCCCGGAACGAACTCAAACCAACATCAACAAAATAATGGTTCGGCCAATTCATCAACCCGAAATCAGACCTCATATCGTGGTAAAGGGAAAGGTCGAGGTCGTGGAGGATCGAATCATAATGGAGGATCGTCTAACGGGGGCGGGTCGCGCAACCATCCGCCACCTCCTTTTTGGCCGCCAAATCAGCATCAATGCCAGCAGTACTACCCACCTTGGGCTGCTCCGTGGAATCAGACTTGGACTCCACCTCCACCGTGTCCTTATCCCACTAGCGGGTGGTCACGCCCTCCACAACCATCCAGGCAGTCCAGAATCTTGGGTCATCGTCCACCACAAGCTCACACCACACAGTTTCAACCAACGGATTTGGAACAGGCTTTTCAAAACGATGGCTTTAAACCCCCCAGATAATAATTGGTACATGGATACGGGTGCCACTTCTCATATGACAAGCGATGGAGGTAATCTTACGGCTTATTTTAATTTGAGCAAAAATAAAAATATTATTGTCGGTAGTGGTCAGGAAATCCCAATTCATGGTTATGGACAGAAATCCCTTCCTACGCCATTCCCACCCCTTCGTTTAACAAATGTGCTTCATGTCCCGAAACTTATTAAAAATCTTATTTCTGTTCGTCGTTTCACGACTGATAATAGTGTGACCATTGAATTTGATCCTTGTGGATTTTTTGTGAAGGACATTCAGACTGGGAGGCAAATCATGAGGTGTAATAGCACTGGCGACCTCTACCCCATCACCAACACACGCCAACAAACCGCCTCGCCATCCACATGTGCTGCTTTGTCGCCCTACTCTTTGGCACAATCGATTAGGACACCCAGGAATTTCTATTTACATTCCCTTAAGAATAAGAGGGTTATTGATTGTAAGCCCATCTCCCCATTCTAATACTTGTCAATCTTGTGTTTTTGGAAAATATGTGAAACTACCTTTTTATTCTTCTAATGCTTGCACTTTGTCATCTTTTGATATAGTGCATAGTGATGTGTGGACATCCCCTGTGTTAAGCTCTGCAGGACATAAGTATTATGTGTTCTTTCTTGATAACTATAGTGATTTTTTGTGGACTTTTCCTATTGGCAAAAAATCGCAAATTTTTCCTCTTTTTCGGCCTTTAGCACATTTATACAAACCCAATTTCACAAACCCATAAAAACATTCCAATGTGACAATGGGACAGAATTTTTTAATAACGCCTTCAAATCTTTTTGTCAACAAAATGGTCTTGAATTCCGTTTCTCTTGTCCCTATACTTCTTCCCAAAATGGAAAAGCCGAACGCAAAATCCGCGCTATTAATAACATCATGCGAACTCTTCTTGTCCACTCTTCAGTCCCATCCGCTCTCTGGCATCACGCCTTGCAAATGGCCACATATCTTCTCAATATAATTCCTCACAAAAATCTTCAGAACCATTCTCCCACGGATATCCTCTACTCTAGAGCCCCCTCCTACGATCACCTTCGAGTTTTTGGCTGTCTTTGTTTTCCATTATTTCCCTCCAAAACAATTAACAAACTCCAAGCTCGTTCCACTCCTTGTGTTTTCTTAGGATATCCACCAAATCATAGAGGATACAAGTGTTATGATATTTCTTCCCAACGAATTATCATCTCTCGACACGTCCATTTTGACGAAACTCGTTTCCCATTCGCTAAGACCAATCCTTCCACAAATTCGTCATACTCGTTTTTGGATAATTCCTTGCATCCAAATATTCAACCCCATTTCGAATTTCCCACGTCCATTGCCCCTGTCTTTAGGCCGCAACCACCTACTGTCAGGAACTAGGCCACGTGTCACTGGCCAGCTGACACGTCACTAAGGGCTTAATCTATTTTGAATAGACCCATAGGGACGTGCTACGCTGTCCTAAGATATTACAAGAACAACACAGGCAAAACTATCTCATCCACAACAAAATGTCAGAAAAGTAAGTGCTGAATATATATAAAACTGACTCTGATACAGTACACAACTGGTGAGATTACAAGCCTACTACAAAAACTGATAATAGCGTAGAAAAATCAGATAGACTAAGCAGTGTCTATCTGATCAAAATATCTCCATCTCCAGGTGGCAGGCCTCTAGGGTCAAGCATACTCTGAGGGTGTCTCCTCGAGCTCCTCCTCGGTAACACATCTAGCCTCCTGATCAGGGCCGTACACAGTGGGGTAGAAAGCCTCGTCTAGATCTAGCAGGGAACCAGGTCCTCAGTGGGACATAACAAGATACAAAAAATGACATGCCAAGTATGTAAATACTGAATAAAGAAAATAAATACAGGGTGCTAATCATTCTAAGTGAAATGCAAGTAAAGACCTTGTAGTACGCATGGGATTGTGTCGGCTAGACATATGCTGACGTAGTTCACCAATCGTGGGGACTGGCTAGTATATGTGTCATATGCCCCTGACTCAAGGGAACTCTGCAATCGACCATCATGGTACGAAAGTATAAAATATTTATGGAGGGGGTGTCCCATACGTCTACTAGTTATCTTTCCCATCCCAATAAAACTAAATATCAAGTCATACTATTCCTGAATTATTTTAATCCGTGATGCGGGTCACACGTACTGGTAGCTAATCAACTACGCAGCTCGCATCCCAATATGCATTGCAACCATGTTGCGTGTTCCCGTGTTAGGGTCTAGGAGAATATTAGAATACTCTCACAGCAAATGGTGAGTCTGTAAGACTAAGTTAAATATGCTAATGTCAACGTATCAGCTGACTGTACCCAAGGCAGTCTCAGGTAATCATGGTATATAAAATTCAGGAACAAAGCAGATATCAATAATTTAATTTGAACATTAACTTGGCAAGGTATACTTGCCTACTCCCTGATAGTACTGAAAACCTGATCTCACAGTCAGGGTTGAGGGTGCTGGTGACAGGTGTCACGCCCCGATCCCGCAAGGCCGTTCGTCCTCGCTTTGGTCCCTACGGAACCGATCGTCCTCGCACGGGCGTGATGCCGTGCAAGCCTAAGATGCGCTTGCACAAGGCCAAAGCTTTGAAACAAGGGCAAGTAAGCTATTCAATATCTGAAGCAGCGGCACATAACATTGCAGAAAAGTGAAGAACACAATGGCATATGAAAATAGGCTCTTTTATTTGATATTCTCAAATGTTACAAGCGGCACATGGCCGAGGTTACAATTCGCTCCAGCACTCTTCTCTCGATTACAATGATACCGTTCCATACATTATGTCCCTTTATACAAAAGCATCTCAAAGCAGGCCTCGATGCGGCTCCAGGCATCGACTCCAGATTTCCGGTTCCTTGGGATGAGGCACGGCTATCGCTTCCTCGCACGAACGGCACCTGAGAACAAGCAAACTGTTGATGGGTCAGCACTTTATGCAAGTACTGGTGAGATAAAACAACTGAACAGAAGCTACACCCCCTGAAACCCACACTAAGTAATCATGTGGCAAAACATTGCATTACCAGTGATCTTGCTACTTTTACCTAAGTTCGTTTCATGCTGTTCAGAACTATTAGTCAGATTACATCTTTTTGAAAACACAAGTTAGAAACCAGTTTTGCATATTCAAACTATAAGCATACGATTCGGGACAGTGCTCTATCGTGCAGTGCGCAGCATGTATTGTGCATCACAATCTATCTCGTTAGGGCAAGGTTAATCTAGCAGACTGAATATATCGAATCGAGGCAAGCATCTCAAGTCGTCCATTTCTTTTCTATCAAGCGATTGAGGCAACACATCTATATAATTCGATGAATACTGAAAGACAAGCAGGCTATAGATAAACTCATAATATTTCTTACCCACGGCCGAACGGTTATCCCTGCAACAGACACACAAGTTAGCCACAATTTGCATAATATAAAGCATACAGTTCTCTAGTTTCCTGTTCGTCCCTGCATCAAACAGTTAGGTATGCAAGAAGGCTAGCCTAGCATGCGCCCTAACTACATGATGGTCCCCTCCACGGGATTAGCAGTTGGGACGTACAAGCCCAATCTAACTAATAGACGAGTCTCCGGTCTACCCAAGGACGTACAAGCCTCAGGTATCTAGATCTCTCCTAGGCCAAACGCTCCCAGTGCCCCAGGAAACGCCCGAGAGATAACCTTGTGCACAAGTTGTCCTGACCAAATGCATGAATGCAAGCCCTATCAGAAAAATATGCTATCATGCAACAGATGAACCAAGCACACAAGTCTATCTCTTTTCTCATTTCTCAAGCTCAAGTCCCGATAGCCGAAGCTCATTGTCTTTAGGCACGTTGCCTAATAGCCATATCTCCCCCGTAAGGTTTTTAAGCCTCAGGGTGGGCTATTAGTCTAGATTCACAAGTTCACGCTATTCTCCAAGTTCCATCTCTTCATAAGCCAACAATAAAACATATTCAAGCAAGCTAACTCTTTAACAAGTAACAAGCAGAACAGTTCTTATAACTCTAGCATGCACATTCTATCTCTTGTGGACAAGCATTCTAGTATTCCAGTCTAGCATACGATATAAGTGCAAGCAATCCTTTTTACTCTTGTTATTAGCATGGCAAGGTTCTATCTCGTTTCAGACAAGCATTCTAGTTCTCTTATTAGGCAAGCAAGCAGATTCATTTTAATGACAAGCTATGTGAGTTCTCTTATTAGCATACTGAGTCGGTTCTATCTTTCTCTTACGAAAACATTTCTTATTAAGCAACAAGCATTCAGAAACTCAGATTCATTATTAGTCGTGCAAGAATCAAGGAATGCAGTTCTGCCCACTCACTTTGATTAATCTGTCGGGAACTCTCCGAGAAGACTTCCGTTCGAGCAAGCAAGGCGATCTCACTTTGTACGTAGCGTCGATGCGGAGCATGGCGCTACATACTTACCCACCAACAAAGAGTTTCGTCCTCGAAACTCAAGGAGAAACTCACGATAACACAGAGCAGCGATAGTCCTCATCCCTCACCTTCCTTAATCAAAACTCAGCAAATCCAGAAATCACAAATCACATCTCAAGCGATGAAAACAAATCCAGAAAACTTTTTGCGCGCATCTTTGAGAATATCTATGGACTTATTGTATGGAACGTTTATTGCAACACAATCACAACTCAGAGTCGGAGGCAACGGAATGGGCAAAGAATCGAGTCGCTCTGATACCATTATGTCACGCCCCGATCCCGCAAGGCCGTTCGTCCTCGCTTTGGTCCCTACGGAACCGATCGTCCTCGCACGGGCGTGATGCCGTGCAAGCCTAAGATGCGCTTGCACAAGGCCAAAGCTTTGAAACAAGGGCAAGTAAGCTATTCAATATCTGAAGCAGCGGCACATAACATTGCAGAAAAGTGAAGAACACAATGGCATATGAAAATAGGCTCTTTTATTTGATATTCTCAAATGTTACAAGCGGCACATGGCCGAGGTTACAATTCGCTCCAGCACTCTTCTCTCGATTACACTGATACCGTTCCATACATTATGTCCCTTTATACAAAAGCATCTCAAAGCAGGCCTCGATGCGGCTCCAGGCATCGACTCCAGATTTCTGGTTCCTTGGGATGAGGCACGGCTATCGCTTCCTCGCACGAACGGCACCTGAGAACAAGCAAACTGTTGATGGGTCAGCACTTTATGCAAGTACTGGTGAGATAAAACAACTGAACAGAAGCTACACCCCCTGAAACCCACACTAAGTAATCATGTGGCAAAACATTGCATTACCAGTGATCTTGCTACTTTTACCTAAGTTCGTTTCATGCTGTTCAGAACTATTAGTCAGATTACATCTTTTTGAAAACACAAGTTAGAAACCAGTTTTGCATATTCAAACTATAAGCATACGATTCGGGACAGTGCTCTATCGTGCAGTGCGCAGCATGTATTGTGCATCACAATCTATCTCGTTAGGGCAAGGTTAATCTAGCAGACTGAATATATCGAATCGAGGCAAGCATCTCAAGTCGTCCATTTCTTTTCTATCAAGCGATTGAGGCAACACATCTATATAATTCGATGAATACTGAAAGACAAGCAGGCTATAGATAAACTCATAATATTTCTTACCCACGGCCGAACGGTTATCCCTGCAACAGACACACAAGTTAGCCACAATTTGCATAATATAAAGCATACAGTTCTCTAGTTTCCTGTTCGTCCCTGCATCAAACAGTTAGGTATGCAAGAAGGCTAGCCTAGCATGCGCCCTAACTACATGATGGTCCCCTCCACGGGATTAGCAGTTGGGACATACAAGCCCAATCTAACTAATAGACGAGTCTCCGGTCTACCCAAGGACGTACAAGCCTCAGGTATCTAGATCTCTCCTAGGCCAAACGCTCCCAGTGCCCCAGGAAACGCCCGAGAGATAACCTTGTGCACAAGTTGTCCTGACCAAATGCATGAATGCAAGCCCTATCAGAAAAATATGCTATCATGCAACAGATGAACCAAGCACACAAGTCTATCTCTTTTCTCATTTCTCAAGCTCAAGTCCCGATAGCCGAAGCTCATTGTCTTTAGGCACGTTGCCTAATAGCCATATCTCCCCCGTAAGGTTTTTAAGCCTCAGGGTGGGCTATTAGTCTAGATTCACAAGTTCACGCTATTCTCCAAGTTCCATCTCTTCATAAGCCAACAATAAAACATATTCAAGCAAGCTAACTCTTTAACAAGTAACAAGCAGAACAGTTCTTATAACTCTAGCATGCACATTCTATCTCTTGTGGACAAGCATTCTAGTATTCCAGTCTAGCATACGATATAAGTGCAAGCAATCCTTTTTACTCTTGTTATTAGCATGGCAAGGTTCTATCTCGTTTCAGACAAGCATTCTAGTTCTCTTATTAGGCAAGCAAGCAGATTCATTTTAATGACAAGCTATGTGAGTTCTCTTATTAGCATACTGAGTCGGTTCTATCTTTCTCTTACGAAAACATTTCTTATTAAGCAACAAGCATTCAGAAACTCAGATTCATTATTAGTCGTGCAAGAATCAAGGAATGCAGTTCTGCCCACTCACTTTGATTAATCTGTCAGGAACTCTCCGAGAAGACTTCCGTTCGAGCAAGCAAGGCGATCTCACTTTGTACGTAGCGTCGATGCGGAGCAGGGCGCTACAACAGGGGGTCACTGGCTGTGCTGAAGTTGATTTCTGTTAAAACAGACAGGGTTCGTGAATATCAAGGTTGTAATATAAAGTATATGTATATATACTTATATATATAATATAGTTATATATATAGTATGTATATATATATAGATATAATATATATAGCAGTATATATAGTATATACAGAACAGAAAAAATGCAGGTATATATAGAAATTATAATAGTAGCAGGGTATATCCTCTGTCATATATAAATAATATAATGGTATCAGGGTGTATCCACTGATGTATATATATATATATAAATTGAAATGACAGGACAGAAAATAAATACATATATATCTATGTAATAGTACATAATGTATATAGATATATATATATATATATATATATATATATATATATATATATATATATATATATATATATAATAAATTTAAATGACAGTGCAAGAATTGAAATTGTATACATATATATGAGCTGTATTATCCAGCTCAGTATATAATATTATATATTATATTTATATAGATATATATATATATATATAAAGAAATGGCAGTGCAGGAATATAAAATGTACATATATACATATGCTGTATTATCCAGCAATATATAGTATAAATATATATGTACTGTATATCCAGTACTATAATATTAATAACAATATGTATATAAGTGCACATAAAAATAAAAGAAAATGCATAGAATATATACATACATATATACTATAAATAATAGTAATAATATAACACATATATATAATATGTTATATATATACATATACATAACATATATATAAATATATGTATACATATATTTATATGTATTATATATATATATATATATATATATATATATATATATATATATATATATATATATATATATATATATATATATATAAAACAGAATTAAAAATGCATTAATAATTATTACATAATAGTATATTATAAATATACATATACATATACATATATATTTATAAATATATATAATTATATATGTATAGAATAATAGTTATATATACAAATATTTAGTAAATATATAATAATAGTATATACAGTATAATATACTGTATAATAACAGTATATAATACATATATATTATAATATCATATATATGTATATAGATATACATATAAATACATAATAATATACATATATATATACATATATATACATATACATATACATATAGGAATATATATATATATTTACATATATATTAGGGTTTAGGGTTATACCCTCTGACAGGTGGGCCCTAGGGGTCATCGACGGCTGGTGGACGGCGGCGGAGTCGGCCGAAGGCGGCCGGAGGAGCGGGAACAGCAGCAGTGGCTGGTAGCAGCAGCAACAGCAGGCAGCAGCAGCTTGTGGGAGCTACGGCGGCGGCTGCGGCGGCGGTGCAGGGTGGGGGAACGGCGGAGGGAGGAGTGGCGGTCAGGTTGGTGGTGGTGGCGGAGGTCCACGACGACGGTGGCGATGGCTGGAGGCCGTCGGAGGTGGGGGTGGTAGTTTAGGGTTAGGGAGAGCCGAGGGGCTGCGGGGGCTAGGGCGGCCGGAGGGAGCGTCGTGGGGCGGTGAGGGTTGGTGGTCCGGTGGAGGGGAGGACGGCGAGTCGATTGGTGAGGGTGGTGGCGGTGCACTATGGCGGAGGGTGGCGCAGGGGGTGGCTCGGGTGGTGGTGGCTGTGGGTAGCAGTGAGGGAGTGGGGTGTTTGCGGAGGCTGTGGCCGGCGGAGCAGGGTGGCTCAGGCGGCGGGGCTTGGCCCGAGGGGAGAGGGGGTCAGGGCGAAGGGCCGGGCAGGGTTTGGCCGGAGGCGGTGGCCGGAGGCGGCGGCTGTGGGGGTTTGAAGAGAGGGGGGGTCGGGTTTTATAGGGGTTGTAGGCAATGGCAAAGTTGTAATTAATTGCAACTTTTGGGGTATTTAGGTATTTTGGTATTTTGGGATATTTTTGACTGGATTTTCTGGATGTTTTGGGTGGGTCCCACACACCTATGGTCTAGCCAATAGAATTTTGCCACCTTGCATGCAATTTTGCATAAAAACCCCTAACTTTTCATAAATTGCATAAAAGCATAAAATTTATATTTTGCGTAATTACGCAATTTACCTAATTTTAATTACTGATTCTCCGAATTACTAAATTGTACAAAAATGGGGGAAAGAGCTGGGGAAAATGGTTTGGACAGTGTGGGGTGAGCCTGGGCAGAGTCAGGGTCTGATTTCTGGGTGATACAGATCCTCGTATTTATTATTTAATAAATACTGCGCACGGTGTTCACTAATTATTTAGAGGCTATTAGGGTCATAATTTTTCTGCGGTGTCAATACACTAATTGTAGTATATTCAGTCTAGAATATTATCGTATTTTTGTTTGGGCAAAACAGGTGCCTACTGGTCCTCAAATCTCTAGGGTACAGAGATGGGTAAAGAGCAGAAAATTAAATAGGAAATAAATACTTACGTTTGTAACGATATTTGTACGACTAAAATGAAGCATCAAACAAGGTTTCTGGAAGTTGCACAAAATACAGAAAAAGTAGTCTAACAAGTCTAGGGCAGGTATGTGAAATTTGTTTAGGGTTTAACAGCTAGTGGGATGCCCTAATTAATTGTGTAATGAACATGTGCACAATCAAAAGATTATAATTTTTTTTTTTAAAAAGTTGCTATAATTCTAATTAATCTAAACTAATTCTAAATTACTGAAATCTGGTCGAGGGAGTTTACAATCTACCCTCCTTAGAATATTTCGTCCTCGAAATAAAAATAATCATATAATGAAAATGAAAGATAGATTAAGGACATATGATTATTAAGAAAGATTGAATTTGAAATATTAGACATACCCTGGTTTGGAAATAGATGGGGATAACGCTGACGAATATCCTCTTCTCGTTCCCAGGTGGATTCACCTGGTGCATGATGTCTCCATGCAACACGAACGAGAGGAATAGTCTGGCCTCTTAACACTTTCTCGCTACGGTCTAGGATCTCTACAGGCTCCTCCTGATATGATAAACTCGGCCCGATAGTGATCTCTGAGTAGTCTAGCACATGACTCGGGTCTGGAATGTACCTCCTCAGCTGAGATACGTGGAAGACGTCATGTACTCCCTCCAAGGTCTGAGGTAGAGCTAGCCTGTAAGCAACTTCTCCGACGCGATCTAGCACATCGAATGGTCCAATGTACCTTGGACTTAGCTTCCCTCTTCCTCCAAATCTGATAGTTCCTCTGGTAGGTGAGATCTTCAAGAACACATGCTCCCCTACTTGGAACTCGAGAGGTCGACGATGAATGTTGGCCCAGTGCTTCTGCCTGTCTTGTGCAGCTCGTAGGTGTCCCTAGATCTTCTTTACCTTCTCCACCGTACGAATGATCAGTTCTGGACCCAAGATCTGTCTCTCGCCAACATCGCTCCAGCATACTGGGGAACGACATTTCCTTCCATATAAAGCTTCAAAGGGAGCCATTTGAATGCTCGCTTGATAGCTGTTGTTGTAGGAAAATTCCACCAGATGTAGGTGATCTTCCCATGATCCGCTGAAATCAAGCATGCAGGCTCTCAGCATATCTTCAAGTGTCTGGATGGTGCATTCTGATTGGCCATCTGTTTGTTGGTGATACGAGGTGCTGAACTTGAGGCGGGTACCAAGACTTTCTTGCATACTTCGCCAGAAGTAAGATGTAAATCTCGTATCTCTGTCAGATACTATGCTGACTGGTACTCCATGCAGACGCACTATCTCCTTCATGTACATGTCCGCCAAGACTTCTGTAGATTGTCCAACTCTAAAAGGTAGGAAATGAGCAGCCTTTGTGAGTCTATCTACGATTATCCATACAGCATTATGACCACTAGGACTTCTTGGGAAGCCCGTAACAAAGTCCATCGTAATGTGTTCCTATTTCCACTCAGGTATTGGGAGGGGTTGAAGTAGACCGGCAGATCTCTGATGCTCAGCCTTGACTTGCTGACACACCAGGCATTTGGCCATAAAGCGTGCTATCTTCCGCTTCATTCCATGCCACCAGTAATATTGTCGCAGATCTCTGTACATCTTTGTGCCTCCTGGATGTATAGAGTATGTTGAGCTATGAGCTTCTGACATCAGCTCATTACGAAGTTCTCCACTTGGAACATAAAGACGATCACCACATCTTAGAGTCCCATCTTCGTGTATGCGACATCCTGTCTGAATTCCAGCCTCTGTTCTTTGTCGAAGCTTCTGAAATCTTGCATCTGTTGGTAGAGCAGCTTTGATTCTTTCTACCAAGGTTGATTGCAGCTGATAGTTTGATAATTGGCCGTCAAGTCCTGGCATAATGACCTCTATTCCCAAATTTTCTAGATCTCTCAGAAGACCTGGTTGGGTGATCATAAAGAATGTCGAGGGTCTTCTGTTTAGAGCATCTGCCACCACATTAGCTTTCCCCGGATGGTACTGTAGATCAATTTCGAAATCCGTCATCACTTCGAGCCATCGTTTTTGTCTCAGATTTAGGTCCTTCTGGGTGTAGACGTACTTCAGGCTTTTGTGATCGGTGAATATCTTCACTCGTTCGCCATATAGATAGTGTCTCCATAGCTTCAAGGCGAAGATGACTGCGGCAAGCTCCAGGTCGTGAGTGGGATAATTCTTCTCATGAGTCCTCAACTGTCTTGAGGCATAAGCTACAACCTTCCCATGTTGCATTAAGACACAACCAAATCCTTTTCCGGATGCATCGCTATATATAACGAAACCTCCGGATCCAGATGGTATAGTCAAGATGGGAGCTGTTGTCAGACGCTTCTTCAAGTCATCAAAAGCTTTCTGACATTCTTCAGTCCATATGAACTCCTGCTCCTTGCGGGTAAGACGGGTAATTGGCTCCGAGATTCTTGCAAAGTTTTCTACGAACCTCCGGTAATATCCGGCAAGTCCTAGAAAGCTTCTCACCTCTGAGACATTGGTCGGAGTTGGCCACGTCTCGACAGATGAGATCTTTGCTGGGTCTACCGAGATGTCTTCTCCTGTGATAACGTATCCAAGAAATGCGACACGGTCAAGGAAAAATTCATACTTGCTCATCTTAGCATAAAGGCTCTCCCGTCTCAGCGTCTCTAATACCAACCTTAAGTGCTCTTCATGCTCCTCGTGGCTCTTTGAATACACCAGAATGTCGTCGATGAAGACTACCACGAACTGGTCCAGATATTGGTGGAAGACTCGGTTCATCAGATTCATAAATACGGCAGGTGCATTAGTTAGTCCAAACGGCATCACCAGGAACTCGTAGTGACCATAACGAGTCCTGAATGCTGTCTTTGGAATATCTTCCCTCCGTACCTTGACCTGATGATAGCCTGATCTCAAGTCTATCTCGGAGAATACCACGGCTCCTGTTAGTTGATCGAACAGGTCGTCAATTCTCGGCAAGGGGTACTTGTTCTTGATTGTTAGAGCGTTGAGGGCTCTGTAATCAATACACATGCGATATGTTCCGTCCTTCTTTGGTACAAACAGCACTGGTGCTCCCCAGGGTGATGCACTAGGACGAACAAATCCCTTGATCTGTAATTCCTCTAGTTGAAGCTTCAGCTCGTCAAGCTCCTTCTTCGCCAGTCGGTATACACTGGAGGATACTGGTGCAGCTCCGGGAATTAGCTCAATAATGAACTCCACTTCTCTGTCAGGCGGTAGGCCTGGCAATTCTTCTAGAAATACGTCTGCGAACTCTGCTATAACTGATGGAAGTGCCGTCTCCATCGCCATGTAAGCTCTAGGAGTCTGGCCTACTCCTTGCTCGATGGTTCCTCGGACATATTCGAACTCTGGGTGATCTGGGGGTCTAAAGATAACACTACCCTTTCGGCAGTCTAGGATAGCATTATTCTGGCTTAGCCAGTCCATGCCTAAGACAACGTCGAAATTTGGCATTGGGAGTACCAAAAATCGCGCTCTTAGTCCTCTACTACAAACAACTACCGGACAGGTTTCGATAATGTTGGTAACTGGAACAATACCTCCTCCAGTAAGTATTTTCCAACACTTGGGTAGCGGAGAAGTGGATAGCTTGTGCATGGCTACGAAACTACTGGATATGAAAGACAAAGTAGCCCCAGAATCGAATAATACAGTTGCAGGTAATGATGCAACTAAAATGGTACCTGTTATAGTTTCCCCTTCAGGCTCTTCTGCAACGGCAGCTAACGCAAAGGCTTGTCCGTGCCTTTGTCCTCCGGTTTGTTGTCTGGCTTTGAACTGGGCCTCCTGAGTAGGCAGAGGTGCTCCTCTCTGATATCCTCTTGATGTGGAGGGAAGCATCTTCTGAGCTTGGGCTCCTGGCTTCTGCCCTTGCTGTGGTGCTGCATATCTGCGTTGTGGGCAGTCTTTGGCCATATGATTTTTAGCTCCACATAGCAAGCATAATCCTAGCTTCTTTCTGCAGTTATTGGCAAAATGCCCCTTCTTGCCACAAAAGTGACAAGTCGGGAGCTCCTTCTTCTGATAGGGTCCCGTTGTCTGCTGCGTCTGATATTGTGGACGACGGATAGGTCCTCCTGCTCCGTGCTGATTCTTGGCCGAGAAGGTTGGATTTGAGTGTCTGGCTCCTCGGCCAATGGCTTCTTGCTCCCTGGCTTCTGTAAGAACCTCGTTGTAGGAGATTCTTGACTGCATTGTTGTGTACCTCTGGAGCTCGTAGTTAAGGCCATGGTAGAATCTTTTAGCCTTCTTCAGCTCGTTCGGAATCAGATCAGCACCGAAACGACTTAGTCTGCTAAACTCCGCATCGTAGGCATCTACCGTCATGTTTCCCTGCTCTAGGTGCAGGAACTGGGAGTATAGGGCATTCTGGACTGTCGCTGGGAAGTACTTGGCGTTGAAATACTCCAAGAATTGTTGCCAAGTTTGGTCTTTGCCGACGCTGCGCTCTATGGATTCCCACCAGTGATGGGCGTTGCCAAGAAGTTGGCCCCTCACAGCGGTCATCCATAGGTCGGGGATGAGTTGCGATCCTTCTAGCAGCATTTCGGTGTTGGAGATCCAGTCGGAGATCTCCTCAGGAGTCTCGTTGCCTTTGAAATCTCTCGGACTTATTTGGAGGAAGCCTCGAACTGTGCCCGCTGGTTGGACAGGTGCTGGTGTCAGAGTAGTAGCTCTCTCCAAAGCCGTCATCAACGTCTGTCGCAGAGCTTCAGTTTACTGCCACTGAGACTGTCTCAGGGCCTCAGTTTGTTGCCACTGGTTCTGCAACATAGTCTGGAGAAACTGCAACATTTGAGGTTGACCCTCAAGTTGTGGCATCAGGATAGGCAAGGCTGGAGGTGGAGGCAAAGGTGTCTCCGCCTGCGGTGTTGGTGTCGTCTCCTGGCCAGAATTTTGATGATTAGACGGAGTTCCTTGGGTACTTGGCGAAGGGTCTGTTGCTTGGTCAGCCCCATTATTCGCAAGTTTCCCGGGTATGTCCATATTTCTGAGAAAAATAGGATAATTAGAAAACACAAAGGAGATAAATAATGATAATCAAGCAAGATGCAATAATAGAAATTGTAAAGATGGTGTCAGTGTGGATGAGACCTAATATTCCTATCCTATTGCAGGCTTGCTAGGCATGTCATCATACCACTAGCAATAAAAACTGGACCTGCATGGGCCACCACTAAAACCATGTCACGCCCCAGTCCCAAAATGTCAGGAACTAGGCCACGTGTCACTGGCCAGCTGACACGTCACAAAGGGCTTAATCTATTTTGAATAGACCCATAGGGACGTGCTACGCTGTCCTAAGATATTACAAGAACAACACAGGCAAAACTATCTCATCCACAACAAAATGTCAGAAAAGCAAGTGCTGAATATATATAAAACTGACTCTGATACAGTACACAACTGGTGAGATTACAAGCCTACTACAAAAACTGATAATAGCGCAGAAAAATCAGATAGACTAAGCAGTGTCTATCTGATCAAAACATCTCCATCTCCAGGTGGCAGGCCTCTAGGGTCAAGCATACTCTGAGGGTGTCTCCTCGAGCTCCTCCTCGGTAACACATCTAGCCTCCTGATCAGGGCCGTACACAGTGGGGTAGAAAGCCTCGTCTAGATCTGGCAGGGAACCAGGTCCTCAGTGGGACATAACAAGATACAGAAAATGATATGCCAAGTATGTAAATACTGAATAAAGAAAATAAATACAGGGTGCTAATCATTCTAAGTGAAATGCAAGTAAAGACCTTGTAGTACGCATGGGATTGTGTCGGCTAGACATATGCTGACGTAGTTCACCAATCGTGGGGACTGGCTAGTATATATGTCATATGCCCCCTGACTCAAGGGAACTCTGCAATCGACCATCATGGTACGAAAGTATAAAACATTTATGGAGGGGGTGTCCCATACGTCTACTAGTTATCTTTTCCATCCCAATGAAACTAAATGTCAAGTCATACTATTCCTGAATTATTCTAATCTGTGATGCGGGTCACACGTATTGGTAGCTAATCAACTACGCAGCTCGCATCCCAATATGCATTACAACCATGTTGCGTGTTCCCGTGTTAGGGTCTAGAAGAATATTAGAATACTCTCACAGCAAATGGTGAGTCTGTAAGACTAAGTTAAATATGCTAATGTCAACGTATCAGCTGACTGTACCCAAGGCAGTCTCAGGTAATCATGGTATATGAAATTCAGGAACAAAGCAGATATCAATAATTTAATTTGAACATTAACTTGGCAATGTATACTTGCCTACTCCCTGATAGTACTGAAAACCTGATCTCACAGTCAGGGTTGAGGGTGCTGGTGACAGGGGGTCACTGGCTGTGCTGAAGTTGATTTCTGTTAAAACAGACAGGGTTCGTGAATATCAAGGTTGTAATATAAAGTATATGTATATATACTTATATATATAATATAGTTATATATATATAGTATGTATATATATATATATAGATATAATATATATAGCAGTATATATAGTATATACAGAATAGAAAAAATGCAGGTATATATAGAAATTATAATAGTAGCAGGGTATATCCTCTGTCATATATAAATAATATAATGATATCAGGGTGTATCCACTGATGTATATATATATATATAAATTGAAATGACTGGACAGAAAATAAATACATATATATCTATGTAATAGTACATAATGTATATAGATAATATATATATATATATATAATGAATTTAAATGACAGTGCAAGAATTGAAATTGTATACATATATATGAGCTGTATTATCCAGCTCAGTATATAATATTATATATTATATTTATATAGATATATATATATATATAAAAAGAAATGGCAGTGCAGGAATATAAAATGTACATATATACATATGCTGTATTATCTAGCAATAGATAGTATAAATATATATGTACTGTATATCCAGTACTATAATATTAATAACAATATGTATATAAGTGCACATAAAAATAAAAGAAAATGCATAGAATATATACATACATATATACTATAAATAATAGTAATAATATAACACATATATATAATATGTTATATATATACATATACATAACATATATATAAATATATGTATACATATATTTATATGTATTATTTATATATATATATATATATATATATATATATATATATATATATATATATATATATATATATATATATATATATAACAGAATTAAAAATGCATTAATAATTATTACATAATAGTATATATATAAATATACATATACATATATACTTATAAATATATATAATTATATATGTATGGAATAATAGTTATATATACATATATTTAGTAAATATATAATAATAGTATATACAGTATAATATACTGTATAATAACAGTATATAATACATATATATTATAATACCATATATATGTATATAGATATACATATAAATACATAATAATATACATATATATATACATATATATATACATATACATATACATATAGGAATATATATATATATTTACATATATATTAGGGTTTAGGGTTATACCCTCTGACAGGTGGGCCCTAGGGGTCGTCGACGGCCGGTGGACGGCGGCCGGAGGAGCGGGAACAGCAGCAGTAGCTGCTAGCAGCAGCAGCAGCAACTTGTGGGAGCTACGGCGGCGGCTGCGGCGGAGCAGGCGGCGGTGCAGGGTGGGGGAACGGCGGAGGGAGGAGTGGCGGTCAGGTTGGTGGTGGTGGCGGAGGTCCACGACGGCGGTGGCGGTGGCTGGAGGCCGTCGGAGGTGGGGGTGGTAGTTTAGGGTTAGGGAGAGCCGAGGGGCTGCGGGGGCTAGGGCGGCCGGAGGGAGCATCGTGGGGCGGTGAGGGTTGGTGGTCCGGTGGAGGGGAGGACGGCGAGTCGATTGGTGAGGGTGGTGGCGGTGCACGGTGGCGGAGGGTGGCGCAGGGGGTGGCTCGGGTGGTGGTGGCTGTGGGTAGCAGTGAGGGAGTGGGGTGTTTGCGGAGGCTGTGGCCGGCGGAGCAGGGTGGCTCAGGCGGCGGGGCTTGGCCGGAGGGGAGAGGGGATCAGGGCGAAGGGTCGGGCAGGGTTTGGCCGGAGGCGGTGGTCGGAGGCGGCGGCTGTGGGGTTTGAAGAGAGGGGGGGGGGGTCGGGTTTTATAGGGGTTGTAGGCAATGGCAAAGTTGTAATTAATTGCAACTTTAGGGGTATTTAGGTATTTTGGTATTTTGGGATATTTTTGACTGGATTTTCTGGATATTTTGGGTGGGTCCCACACACCTATGGTCTAGCCAATAGAATTTTGCCACCTTGCATGCAATTTTGCATAAAAACCCCTAACTTTTCATAAATTGCATAAAAGCATAAAATTTATATTTTGCGTAATTACGCAATTTACCTGATATTAATTACTGATTCCCCGAATTACTAAATTGTACAAAAATGGGGGAAAAAGCTGGGGAAAATATTTTGGACAGTGTGGGGTGAGCCTGGGCAGAATCAGGGTCTGATTTCTGGGTGATACATGTCAAGCCCCAAACTCCCGCAAGCCCAATAGTCCCCGCTGAACGTGAAATCACCACGTTGCCGCTCTCCCGCGGGACAATCGTTCTATTCGGGACGTGATGCCGTACGAGCCTGGAGTTGCGCTCGTACAAGACGATGTTGTTAAACACGAAAGTTATCATCGAAACAACCAAGTTACAGCGAAAGCCAATTGTGTACCAAGCACACATCAGAGTATACGCAGCGAAGCTCACGATAGGGTCCAAATGAGATGCCCCGAGTCAATGCCACAAAGGCGATGCCACGGAGACGATGAAATAACTCTTGCTCTTTCTCTAGCCCACAAAGGTACTTACAGTTCATACATCTTGTCCCGTATATCCAAGCAGCGCCACTACGTCTGTGTACCTAAAATATTGCCCACAAACGTGGGTCAGTACACAACCGTACTGGTGAGCGGGGTAACCCACTCGTCTAAGCCGACACTAAGTAAAGTAGTGAATGCACACAGTTAAATGGTGATCTTTCTAGTTGAATCCTAGATTCGTTTCATGGCATATGGATGACATGTTAAGGAAAGCAGTAAAGCAGTTTAAGCATGCAAGCATTCATTCTCAAACCAAACGACAAGCAGTTTATATATATCCGACCCGTCTAACTCAATGCCATCGCTTGCACGATAACATATCGAACCATCAATCTCGCCTCAATATCCATCCTCAACCAACAGTTTATATCCCAATCTTGAGTGCACACTCTTGCCGAGGCAAGGTGGCCGCGCTTACACAAAAGCCAAACCAACAAAAGAAAAGCAAGCCAACTCTTATCTATATGAAGTCACTGGCAAAGCCATAAAGGACAAAATCCAAGCATTAACGGCGCGCCCTATCAGCCCGGGTAGCAAGCCCCGCTGGAGGTCCCGCAATGCATCGTGACTAGCAATGTGACTAGCACGAATCAATATTTCCCTCCGGATCGATACGGTCCCAGTGCCCCGGGAAGCCGTTTCGAGAAAATGTCAAACCCTTGTGTACACAGGTTGTCCGTGACATGCAGACACACGTAGGTATGACGAGAGGATCGAACATTCTCGCCCCACCAAGCGATCCTAGACTCGTTCCATCAATAAACCCAACCGAAGTATCCATAACCATTCTTCCAACATATTCCCAAGGATTCCAAATCTCGACCTCAATATATATATCCCAAGGCACCAAAATACCCATATGCACAATCTCTCAAGTTGTGCCCAAGTTATGCCCACACTTCACATTGCCGCTTTCCAACACAGTGTTTCACATTGGGTGCAACACCCCACACTCCGAATAATCCCGTGGCACAATGCCCCAACAGTGGCCCAATACCCTCGCCGATGCAGTTGTTCGGTTTCGAACCACAACTGCTCGCTTTGCAAGACAAAGCGACCCAGTGATACTCGTGCACGGATGCACGCTCGCTCGCCCGAATTCCCGATATTCCATTGTATCGTTCCAACTTGTATAATTCCAACCGTCCAAGCGTAATCCCAAGTATCCAACCAACTGCCTCAAATGTATAATCCAGCTATCGCATCCACCTATCCAACGCATAAATCATATTCAAGCCACAATCCTACCAAGCCAACGACGTACACTCTATGTACGCCTCAGTGTAGTGATTCCCAATGTTTCAGCCCAAGTGTTCAAGCCATTACGTATTTTCCATATTATTAGGCATGAAGGAGTAGAGGAGAAGGGAAAGAGCCCACTCACATTGTTTGAATCCGTTAGGCATCCTGTCCTGCCGATACGGCCAATCCCTTGAACCCGTGGTCCGATGCAAGCGCGATCTACTCAACTGGTATGACCGTGCGAGCATGCCGTGCTCTCCAAATCATCCGACCGATCGGACTAAGGAAGACGGCATTATCGTTTCCATTCAGCTATTCAGTACTGTTCGGAACGAACACCTGATTTCCATCGATCCAGCTAGCCATCTGCACATTGAAACCAACTCGATTAATCCTTCTTTCCGAAATCCGAGACATTTCATATGTAACCAGCATTTGATTTATTCAGTCCGACTCAGCGTAACGCTCCGAGCGGTTGCGGGGCGTTACATAATATACCACTTAGAATCAGGTTCGTCCACGAACCGTGCTGGTACTTATTCCTTACTAGCATGCCACAATCCAATTCCATGGATCTGCTCTAAGCAACTCACATATTCACTATTTCTGACACAATATCTCGTTCTGCTGAACGCTCGAATAAATTTTCACGAATTCCCACATCCTCCTTGCAGCTCAACACGAATTTCTCGTATCGCTTAGTTTTGGATCGTACACGTATTTAAGGCGTCCCTAAAATACATGCATTTCAGCCGAGCTATGCGATAGCAAATTTGAACAAGTTACAAGGGTATCTTTATTTTCGAGGCGTCCATTTGCTTTGCTCCCAATTGAACCAAACACAATTCCCATTCCAATACATTCACTTGAGAACTATTCTCAATTATGCAGATTTTCTACCGACTCAATCAGTTCGTGTTCCAACTCAATCCATCCAACTATTTCTGAAAATCAGTACTAGCAATATCTCAAAATATATCTCATGCACCAAACGATCATCTCAACTGATCTACCCCAGCTATGCGACTTACCCAAATATCAACTTTGCTTAGATCAGTTCAGCCCAACACATTTCTTGCCATCTCAAAATCTCACAGGGTGAACATCTATATTGAGGTTCGTGTGATCCACGAAGATCTCGCCGCCACGCCAAAGGGATTGTGTCGCCACGATTTCAACGTGGACACACTCGCCACAATTCTTAGGTTGCGCATGGAATAGTTCTTCGCGCTGCTTCCACTGCCTCGAAGCATAGAATATCACCTTTGCCTTCCGAACGAGCACGTTTCCCAGACTAAGTTCCGAGACATCTTGTAAATCTGAGGCACATCTGTCCCTTCCAGTATTCGCAAAGATTTGATTTGAACGAGCCGCCACAGTCGTCCATTCATATAAATGCTATTCCCTTCCAGAGCACGATGAGTCAGAGGCGATGCCATCTACAAAAATCTGTGACTCTGAATCTCATCAGTTGACTAGGCTACTTCCACCATCGCTTCGATCTTCCGGCTGCATCTTCAGCTGAAGGCTATCCCAAGGATCTCTCAAATCCAACACTCAGTCAATAAGCCAAAAATCATTGCTCACATCTGCCCTCGACGCATTCCCAAATACGTCGCCTCAAGGGTCGTTCTATGGGTCTACCATATTCATATCCGATTCGACGGGCAATGTCGCTTAGGGTCAGCTGTCCCGAAGCTACGCTCGATAATTATAATCATCACGATGGACAGTTACTATAAACCATGCTATATCTCATCTGCAAATCCGAATCAAGATTCCAACCATCCCATCCGAGCGAACTCCCGAATCCGAGCAATGTGCTCGTTGAAACCGTCTACCATCAATCCGTCGTTCTACCCTGAATCCATCAAATTTCTGAATTGCATGTTCGATTCTCGCACTACAAATTGCAATGATTCTCAAAACCCAAGACTTGCTCCAATTCTTATCCATTTGCTGCGTTCCACAATGCACGTCCAATTTACTCGAGCAGCACAGTGATTTGTTCCAACGTTGCTCCCATATTTAGCTATCTTTAAAAGTCTGTCCGCCAAAATCTTTGCCTTCCGTTGTTGCCACAATCCGTCCACGTCTTTCCGGAGAATCCGTCTACCATCGTTGCACCATCTTGCCCAAAATTCTATTTTCGCTAAACCTGAGTCGACTTCTCGAGCAGCAATATCCAAAATCCTTCAAGTTTGTGTGAATCCATCTCATTGTCCCTCCAGACCAATATCGTGTTTCTTTGCTCAACCAACAGCTCAAATGTGTTGCCCAAAATCGTAGTTCGTGCTCGCTATCCTTCCGATAATCCCATCGCTTTGCTCAAGCATAACCCAAATGTTCGTTCCGATCTCATCCATCTCTTAAGCCCAACGATACTTCCATTTGCACGATTCCGTCCTTGAGTTCTCAAGTCTAATGTATCGAAGGATACCCGAGTCAAATTCTATTGCACTATATACCACTTAGAAATAAAGTTGCCCTCGTGCGAAACCTGCGTCAACCAGCGTCTATCCCAAACCGACTATTCCGAGGTGATTCTGTCGAATCATAACTCAATATTCGCTTGCTCCATTTTTACTCCTTCCAACTCAATCGATTTGCACCAACCGACTTGTATTCGTTATCCGAGTCCGTTCAGGCAATTCCCATAGATGTCCAACCAAAATATTTCCAAAGCCTTGCTTAACACATTTGATCCCATATGCCACTTCGAATCAATTCGCTACTCACATTACGTTTCCTTACACGAATCCAAAAATCCGTTCGAACCATCCCTTAGGTGTGATCATGCCATTCCCCATCTTAAGTCTGACACAAAAACTTAGCCAATTCTTTAACCATCAATCTCTTTAGGCAACTCGTGCTATGTTCCATTCTCACTGCTCCCAGCTATTCTCAAACCGCCTGATACTTTCGCAACACAAGCAATCGTACAACGATTGCATTCCAAGTAGTCCAACCCAATACCCAACGGTTCCACACCTTTATTGTACGAGCAACTCATGCCAACTTATCTGATATTTCTCAAGCCAACTCAAATCTGCCCAACCGATGCACCACAGTCGAAATTCCAACTTCTATCCAACACAATCACTTGACGAGCAACTCGTGCAAGGATCCATTCTCATCGAATGTTTCTACCCAAAACATGCCGCATAACCAAATCTCGTTAGCCAACCAACTGATCCATTGAGGCAATCAGAAACTCCAGAACGATAAGCCAAACCAACCCAACGAAAGCCCATACTTGTTGCACAAATGCAACAACGCCAACCAACTTGCTGCACGAATGCAACAACGCCTAACGAGGCTAAGCGATCCTACGAAAACCAACCAAGGCAACCCAACCAAGAAATAAAATGCAGCCAAAACCAGCAATAATTAGACTTATTGCATGAAACATCCGATGCGGCACCGAGTAGAGTCAAGAGCTAACGACACATGAAAGCGATTTTTGAGTTTGTGATGAAACGAAGGACCAAGTCCGAAGAAATGAACCGGGCGCTCTAATACCAATCTGTCACGCCCTAAACTCCCGCAAGCCCAATAGTCCCCGCTGAACATGAAATCACCACATTGTAGCTCTCCCGCGGGACAATCGTTCTATTCGGGACGTGATGCCGTACGAGCCTGGAGTTGCGCTCGTACAAGGCGATGTTGTTAAACACGAAAGTTATCATCGAAACAACCAAGTTACAGCGGAAGCCAATTGTGTACCAAGAACACATCAGAGTATACGCAGCGAAGCTCACGATAGGGTCCAAATGAGATGCCCCGAGTCAATGCCACAAAGGCGATGCCACGGAGACGATGAAATAACTCTTGCTCTTTCTCTAGCCCACAAAGGTACTTACAGTTCATACATCTTGTCCCGTATATCCAAGCAGCGCCACTACGTCTGTGTACCTGAAATATTGCCCACAAACGTGGGTCAGTACACAACCGTACTGGTGAGCGGGGTAACCCACTCGTCTAAGCCGACACTAAGTAAAGTAGTGAATGCACACAGTTAAATGGTGATCTTTCTAGTTGAATCCTAGATTCGTTTCATGGCATATGGATGACATGTTAAGGAAAGCAGTAAAGCAGTTTAAGCATGCAAGCATTCATTCTCAAACCAAACGACAAGCAGTTTATATATATCCGACCCGTCTAACTCAATGCCATCGCTTGCACGATAACATATCAAACCATCAGTCTCGCCTCAATATCCATCCTCAACCAACAGTTTATATCCCAATCTTGAGTGCACACTCTTGCCGAGGCAAGGTGGCCGCGCCTACACGAAAGCCAAACCAACAAAAGAAAAGCAAGCCAACTCTTATCTATATGAAGTCACTGGCAAAGCCATAAAGGACAAAATCCAAGCATTAACGGCGCGCCCTATCAGCCCGGGTAGCAAGCCCCGCTGGAGGTCCCGCAATGCATCGTGACTAGCAATGTGACTAGCACGAATCAATATTTTCCTCCGGATTGATACGGTCCCAGTGCCCCGGGAAGCCGTTTCGAGGAAATGTCAAACCCTTGTGTACACAGGTTGTCCGTGACATGCAGACACACGTAGGTATGACGAGAGGATCGAACATTCTCGCCCCACCAAGCGATCCTAGACTCGTTCCATCGATAAACCCAACCGAAGTATCCATAACCATTCTTCCAACATATTTCCAAGGATTCCAAATCTCGACCTCAATATATATATCCCAAGGCACCAAAATACCCATATGCACAATCTCTCAAGTTGTGCCCAAGTTATGCCCACACTTCACATTGCCGCTTCCCAACACAGTGTTTCACATTGGGTGCAACACCCCACACTCCGAATAATCCCGTGGCACAATGCCCCAACAGTGGCCCAATACCCTCGCCGATGCAGTTGTTCGGTTTTGAACCACAACTGCTCGCTTTGCAAGACAAAGCGACCCAGTGATACTCGTGCACGGATGCACGCTCGCTCGCCCGAATTCCCGATATTCCATTGTATCGTTCCAACTTGTATAATTCCAACCGTCCAAGCGTAATCCCAAGTATCCAACCAACTGCCTCAAATGTATAATCCAGCTATCGCATCCACCTATCCAACGCATAAATCATATTCAAGCCACAATCCTACCAAGCCAACGACGTACACTCTATGCACGCCTCAGTGTAGTGATTCCCAATGTTTCAGCCCAAGTGTTCAAGCCATTACGTGTTTTCCATATTATTAGGCATGAAGGAGTAGAGGAGAAGGGAAAGAGCCCACTCACATTGTTTGAATCCGTTAGGCATCTGTCCTGCCGATACGGCCAATCCCTTGAACCCGTGGTCCGATGCAAGCGCGATCTACTCAACTGGTATGACCGTGCGAGCAGGCCGTGCTCTCCAAATCATCCGACCGATTGGACTAAGGAAGACGGCATTATCGTTTCCATTCAGCTATTCAGTACTGTTCGGAACGAACACCTGATTTCCATCGATCCAGCTAGCCATCTGCACATTGAAACCAACTCGATTAATCCTTCTTCCCGAAATCCGACATTTCAAATGTAACCAGCATTTGATTTATTCAGTCTGACTCAGCGTAACGCTCCGAGCGGTTGCGGGGCGTTACAATACAGATCCTCGTATTTATTATTTAATAAATACTGCGCACGGTGTTCACTAATTATTTAGAGGCTATTAGGGTCATAATTTTTCTGCGGTGTCAATACACTAATTGTAGTATATTCAGTCTAGAATATTATCGTATTTTTGTTTGGGCAAAACAGGTGCCTACTGGTCCTCAAATCTCTAGGGTACAGAGATGGGTAAAGAGCAGAAAATTAAATAGGAAATAAATACGTACGTTTGTAACGATATTTGTACGACTAAAATGAAGCATCAAACAAGGTTTCTGGAAGTTGCACAAAATACAGAAAAAGTAGTCTAACAAGTGTAGGGCAGGTATGTGAAATTTGTTTAGGATTTAACAGCTAGTGGGATGCCCTAATTAATTGTGTAATGAACAAGTGCACAATCAATAGATTATAATTTTTTTTTTTTAAGTTGCTATAATTCTAATTAATCTAAACTAATTCTAAATTACTGAAATCTGGTCGAGGGAGTTTACATTCTTTTAGACTCCCAACTCCTATTAGTTGGGGGCTTCCAGTCTTTTTAATAGGCATCGTTTTTGTTCATTAGGTACAGGACCGGTACTGATTTCATGGAAGTCCCAAATAAAATTTCAAAATATGATTCCATATATAATATAAAAAAATTAAAAAAATTCTTATTACCAAAATATGAACTAAAAATAGTACAAGACTAATATGTTAACCACTACACAATAATTATTTTATGTTAACCACTACACTACAATTATTTTATGTTAACCACTACATCGTAATTATTTTTTTATAACTAACAACTTACATCTTAATTATGGAGGTCCAGTAAATATGAGATTCGGGGGGGGGGGGGGGGGGGGGGGGTGCACTTGTTCAGGGCCGGTCCTGATTAGGTATGGACGAGATCCAGAGGAGGCGCTCCATTGTATAGCTTGGAGGAGAGCAAGGTGAATGCTTGGACGGACCTACATTGAGGCGAGGGGCGACAATTGTTTCCACTGAATTTTTGTTTCCAGTTAAATATTTCTGTTCTTTTTAAGTTTTTTTTCATCAATTTTATGTTTTGTTTCCTCCAAAAATTTTAATTTCTTATTTATGTATACATATTTACATCAAATTTTATTATTTTTTCTTTTTAACAAAATTTTAATACAATAAACATTATTTAACAAAAATTAAAATTTTTTCTTTTACATTTGAGGTTGATTTCTTTTTTAAATTTATATGTCTGTCCATGGGTTCATGAGTAAGCCAAGCTGGAGTTGAAGACTTGCACATTTGATTTCGTATCTTAGTCATTTTGTAGTATATATGACTTGTATAAATATGTAAATTATATTTTGGTTAGGGTTGAAATAGTTCGTATGAAACTTTCTAGACGTTTAGCATAGAATTATCTATCCTTATTCCTATTCCACAACGGACTAATTAGCGTTTAGACTTTAGATTTTATATCAATTTGAGTTAAGTCTTGATATATCAAATTAAAAAATTTGGATGCTGATTTTTTTTTTTTTTTTCAATTATACCCTCATTTTAGTCATGTGTTGTTGTTGTTCTTATACTCATGTTAATGATATAATGAGAAAAATGAACCAACAATAAACTTTTTAAATCTAAACTTTACAATTGAACATGTCAGGACTTAAACTCTAAAGTGATATAACATTCAGAGTCTAAACGCTAATACACATTCTAGAACTAGAATTGACCATCGCGAGGGCAGATGCCAGAATATTCGTACGTCGCATAGTCCGAAAATGTTTTACGATCCACCTTGTGGGACGGAACATACATTAATATAAAAAAAAGTTAATTGTCGAAATGGTACATAAGGAATGTAGTGTTTGCTATTTCGGTGATCAAACTTTTTTTGACCGAAATGGTACACGAGTTTTGCATTTTGGCTCAATTAGTGTATGGAGTAAATTTTGTCGGTATTTTTGGATAAAAATCGATAAAAATGGTTATGTTATGGTCACGTGTCCTATTTTTAATGGTTATTTTGTCAATTTTTTTGTTTTATACTACTATTTTTAACGATTTTTAACTATTTTCATCCAAATAATTTTCTTCGAACATTAATATTCTTCTGAAAATGATAGTCTAAAATAAAAAACTTGACAAATTTTTTTATTAAAAATAGGATACGTGACCATAATATGTCAATTTTTATCGATTTTTATCCAAAAATACCAACTAAATTTACTTCAGGCATTAATTGAGCCAAAATGCAAAACTCATGCACCATTTTGGTTAAATAAAAATTTCGATCACCAAAATAACAAATACTATATTTTTTATGTACCATTTTGACAATTAACTCGAAAAAAAAAAAAATTTCATTTCGCTCTCAAAAGAAAGAAAAAAAAAGAAGAAAAAAGAGAACACCCTATCAACCAAAATTGACCTGACAGGAGAGGACAAGAAGTACAGGAGAGGACAAGAAGTGACAAATATGCATTTTCTTATATGAACGAAATTCCTCAACACCAAAGTTTCCTCCTACTTGAATCACAAGCATTAATCTTGGCCTCGATATTTCTACAACTCTATCCATTCATACAGCAAAGAAACAGAGGTTTTGCTCCTTCAGTCGTACCTATCAAAAGCTCAACTAGGCTTCAATATCACATTTTCAATAACAAACCCAAACTCAAGCTTTACTACACCTTTCCCATTTGGAATGGGCTAATTAGCGTTTAGACCCTGATTTTTATAACAGGTTAAAATTTAAATCCTGATATGTTCAATTAATTTTTTTGACATAATATCATTAATCTGATAAAACATATTATACATGAAAGTATAAAATAAAAATAAAAATTCTAATTCTAAAATTTTCAATTGAATATATCAGTACTTAAACTTCAAACTGACATAACAGGGTCAAAACTCTAATTAGCCCCTTTTGTAATCAATCTTCAAAACAAGCTGAGCCATATATCTTGACATTCAAGCCAGCAGCCTTCTTCTCGAAGCCTATATTTCCCTTTTATTCTTCCTAAACGACAGACACGACGACAAGGACACTAACACCAAACTATAGAGCCCGTAACTAATTACAGGAATACTCTTCGTATGAATACTCAAATGTGTCGTATATACAAAAGTTGGGAACACTTGTTTTTTTCCCCCAATGGATCATCAAATTATTGAGATCCCAATATGTACAAATATCATCATTATTCCTGCTATTTTTGGCTCACTTCTGCTTCAATTCCGACGATGATTTCCTGCTGAGGTGATGATGGCTGCCGCAATCGTCGTCGGAGAGCAATACCTTCCTCTTCCTGACGCAGCAGTTGAGGAAGAGGAGCAGCAGAGCTCCGTTGAGCACGGAGTTGAACACCCACGCCCCTATTCCGCTGCACCCGCCCCTGCATAGGTGCATCAGCAGCACGCCGAGGTGGCACACCACGTTGCAGCCCAGCAGGCCCACCTGGCAGGCGCGGACGATCGGGAAGCAGCTCCTACTCGGCCCGCGGCCGGAGGGGAGCCCGACGCCGACCCAGAACCTGTACCCAAACAGCACCGCGTGGGCCAGCGTGGCGGAGAGTATGGCGACGACCTGGAACGACTGCGAGAACTCGAGCCAGAGGAAGGACATCACGACCAGGGCGGAGTGGCTGAAGATGCGCCCGAGCGCGTGGCGCCTCCGACGGAGGATGGAGAGGAAGGCGCGGAGGGAGTGGAGGAGGCGGGAGAGGTAGAAGACGTAGGACCAGAAGAAGACCCGGCCGGTGGGGCGGGTGCCGATGGGGAAGCAGAGGAGCCACTGGAGGCTCGACTCGGTCTTGGTGCGGCGCCAGAACCAGCGGGTCTCGCTTATTTCTAGCAACGAGGAGGCGAGGATGCCGAGGAATATGGAGGCGGAGAGGAGGGCCATGAGGAGGGAGTGGACGGTGGGGACGGGGCCGAGGGGGACGGGGTCGCGCCGCCCGATGAGGAGGAGGAAGAGGTGGAGGACGGCGGCGAGGAGGACGTAGGCGGCGATGGCGGAGAAGAGGAAGGACCACGTCGACCCCCACGACTGGGCGTGGCTCCAGCGGAAGCCGACGATTGACGGATGCTTAGCCAGCCAGTAGATTATGTCCATGTATCTTCTTTTTTTTCTTTTTTCTCCAACCGAGAAGTAGTTGATGAGCAAAGTGCAAACTATTAACCAAATATTTATATGGAGGGCTGATTGGTGATTGGAGTAAAGGTGCACTATATATTTTATTTATTTTGGTGCTGTGGTCATCGACAATGACGCTGTGTGTCTTGAAACTTTTAACAAATTTTTATTTATAAACAAGAGGAGAAATGGTCAATTCTTAGATTTGTAGAAGTATCTGATGGAAAATATAGTTTTAGGTCAGCCATGTGCTGTATAAAATGTATTAGAAGAAAGTTCGGGTCAAGTTGTGACTACAGATTGTGGTATAATCAAAGTATATATATTTTTTTAGGACAGAGACGGCTGGTAGTATAATCTACGTAATTTTTTTTAGGCCATAGAAGGTTGCTGTGCTGCGGATAAGTAACTTCGTGCGATGCAATTGTAACTACTGTTGTAGTTTTGGACTAAATTGATGTTTTCTACTTAGCTTTGAGATTTTTAGTTCTATATTGAAAAATTATGTGTATATCCTTTGTATTGACATATATACCGAAGAAGTGATGGTCCACGTGGATTTACTTTTCTAAAGGGATTAAGTGTGAACTCCATTATGACAATCTTTGTATTGTCATCATCTTTGAATTTTTTTTCTTAGGAGCTAAGTCCCGAACGACTCGGACTCGGGCTAAATGGTGCAAAGTGACGCTTTAATGGCGCACTTTACACTTAACATGTCAGCATCGTCGCATGCGGCCAGGTGTTTATGCGGTTCGTCGCATGGTGCCAGGCGCTCATGCAGTCTAGTGCCGTGCGGCAAGGTGATTATGCGGCCAGGGGCCATGCGACCAGGTCGACATGAGGCAAGGAGCCATGTGAAGAGTCTGACGTGGAGAGGACAAGATCTTTTGTTGGGGGCGTAGTGCGGCGCAAGCGACGCGTGGTTATCAGTGCCACGAGACTGTAGCATTCGGTGCCTGGCGGCGCTGTGCAGCGTACATGCGGCGCATGCGGCTCTGACACCCAGATTTTGGAGGATTTGGTCGGGCTTCTGGTCGGTCAGCACGTATGCGGCCTTGAGCTTCCTCAGGTCGCATAGGTGCTGAAAACCCCTATTTATATAGAGGTTCATCTCATTCATGAGAAGAGTTGGAAAAACCGAGAGCACCAGAGCCATGCGGCCCAGTGAGCACCCCTCCTATATAATGTTTTTCGAGTGTTTTCGAAGGTGACCAAGAGCGTTCCAGAAGTTCATTTATGAGCTTGCTGGTTCCTGGGGACAGATCGTCTGTACCGCGAATCTTGCTTTGAGCAAAGGTGGTTTTGACCACCCCAGCAAGAAGCTTTTCTTCTGTCTTTTTCTTTGCTTTGTTCTTTCACATTATAGCGTCTGCGAACGTAAAGATAAGAATATTTTACTTGTTGCTTGTTGTAATCTTCATTTTTTTCGAAGTTAGTTTGTAACATGTTTTGGTTCGTGCTTCGTTGGAATCGAGAATATCAGATGAGGAACTCTTGTGTGAATCTCTGATCTCGAAGACAACTTGGGTTCTAGTAGAAAGCGGACTTTCGGGTCTCGTTTAGAGCTCTGCTAATGGTCCGTGCTCTACCATCTTTGATCCGCCTCGGGACTAATAATCTCAAAGCAAGATCCGAAGAAAGATGAAGAACATCCGATCAAATTTTCTCGGCAACAAGTTTTTACAAACTTGAGAAGATTGACGGGATAAACTTCGAACATTTGGATGAGGGAATGAGTCCTTTGTCAAATATTAAAAGTGAGTTGTCGGTACCTACCATTCCCGATGATGGAAGAAAGATTACAAAAATTGCAGATTATTCGCATAACAAGCGTTGACGCATGACATGCCCTGGCACATGACAAGTCTTGGCGCATAGCAGAGCTGGGCTCATAGTGTCTCATGCGTATGACGTCTCTGAGTATGCAGGATGCGCAAGGAGGCCTACAAACATGGATGTCTCTGCGAACATAAACAAGCCTTGGCACATGGCAGGCCTTGACGCATGACAAGTCTTGGTGCATAGTAGAGCTGGGCGCATAGTATCTCATGCGCATGGAGTCTCTGCGCATGCAAGACGCACATGGAGGCCTACGCGCATGGATGTCTTTTCACATAGCAAGATTGGCGCATTGTGGCCCTTGCACATGAAGGTATCCGCACTTGACAGGACTTGACGCGCAAGATTTACCATCGGTGTAAGTTTGAAAAACTTTTGTTTAAAAACAAACAAAAGTACAAGGAAATCCTAGACTGAAAATATAATTACAATATTTTTGATACGGGGAATGTGACGATGGAGATCGGGTACTGCAACGACTTCTTTACTCCGTTGATAGTCCAATGAGGGAACGAGAATGCTCTCTTCTCTTTTCTCTCTCTTGAGCTTGTGTGCACAGCCCCTTCTCCACTCTCGCGTTGATCCAGCGATCGCAGAGCACGACCTTCCCCTTCACGAGCTTGGGGTCCAGAGTGCCAGTCAAGCAAAGCTTGCTGAAATTGCTGCTTCCTCCGTAGACGAGAGGCGACATTCTGTTCCCCATCACATTCCCGCTGTAGAGGGACACTCCGGCGAACTTGCGGCCGTTGCCGAGTGATGCGAAGGTCGGGAAGTCGCGATCGAGGGTCCTGACGCCGACGATGGCGATCCAGGGGGCGGTGTCTCGCCGATGGGTGGGGGGTTATGGTCTCTGGAAAGAGGACCCTGGGAACGTCCAAGTTCCTCATATTTATAACCATCATACTGATGGCCTATAGGTGCAGCATATGCCTCTGGTTGGTGGCCGCATATGGCTCCTTCAACAGAATACAGTTACAACTGTAGCCGCATACCACGGGCATGTTGTCATGTGGCCTTGGTTGGGATTTGTTGTTGATAGGATCTCGGGGTTATTTTTAGCTCCGTTGTTTGCATGACTTGGTCAGCGGGACACGTAGTCAACATTTATTATTTGAAGATATTTTCGGTTGCAACATACAAATTTTGCAAGCTGAAAGTCACATATCATCTTGGCGGCATAACGTCTTAGACACATATGTGCTCTTCTTTGGCCTTGGACTTATGGATACTTCGACCGCATGGTATTGTGGCCTCATGCAAGCTCTCGTTTGGCCTTGGTCGATTAGATACTTTGGCCGCATAATGACAAGGCCACATAGGGCCATATCCGTATATGAGGGAACACCTAGCATGGCACATCTGACGAAGTTATTAATGTACTTATATGACTTTCCATCCTTTTTTAAGACGTCGCCTCTCTCACGATTCTCGATGCGCTCTGGATGATGAGTGATGTGTCAGAACTTCTGACAGGCATTGAATGCCGTGTCAGGGGATCTCATGCGGTCCCTTACTTCATGGATGTTCAAGCCGCATGGATTCTTCTTATGCGACTTTGAACTCCATGGTTGTTCGGACCGCATGAGCTCTATGTGGGTCCTCTGCGGCCTGCTTTCTTTTTGAAGGGGCATGATCTCTATGCAGTGTAGTGCCCCGCTCAGCGTTGATACTATGTATAAGAGATATCACTTTGCTGGCTCAAGTGGAAGCCTTCTTGAAGAATTTTCCAATCGAAACACAAGACGGTTGATCTGGGTGAGTGGGCAGAACTTCATTCTCTGATTCTTGTATGCCATAATAATGAATCTATATTTTTGTAATGCTTGTCTATTGATAGAACCTGACTCTGCATGGCCTTTTAGAGAATTATATATGCTTCAAGAATGATTGCCTGCATGCTTAATAAGATAACTTTATTCTTGTCTAAATGAGATAGATCCCTTGCCATGCTAAGTCAAGATAGAAATGTTGTATGCTAAGTTCAATGGACATCGCCATCGAACGAACCTTTGCCATGCTAATAAGAAGAGTAAAACGAATGCTTGAACATGTCCTAGTATCGTATGATAAACAAGAGTAGAACTACATTCTTGTTTAAAAGATAAGAGAAAAAAATATCGTCATGCTTGTTAGATAGAGATCGATTACATGTTTTCTTGTTATTTTTGCAAAAGCTAGATTGAATGTACGCTTGTATTGTTACAAAGAGTTAATGGCTTATCTTGATAAGAAAAAGACTAGAAGCCCGCCCTGATGTTCTGGTCCTACAGGATCTAGGGGGTGCAGCTATTAGATAAGAGATAGAGATATGCTTCTTCATTTATTGTGCATCAAATAGTTTTTATCGGATAGATGTTACTTGTCATGCATTGGTCTCGGATAACTTGTGCACAAGGTAATAGTCTCTCAAACGATTCTCGGGGCATTGGGAATCGGTCTGTCCAGAGGAGATTGTGAGAGCACCCTGATGTTCCGGTCCTACGGGATCTATGGGGTGTTGTTGTCTATTAGTATAGAGCAAAACCATGAAGTCACAGCTGCTAGTATTCGTGTGTGTTGGTGAAGAGCTAAACCTTGAGTCATAGCTGCTGACATACGCGCGTACTGGTGTAGAGCTGAATCTTGAGCCGCCGCTGTTAATTATGGGGCAACCCATGGACCATCATGTAGTTAGGGCGCATTCTAGGCTAGCCTTCTTGCTTACCTAAAATTTTTTGATGCAGGGACGAACAGAAAATAGAACCCATATGTTTATGAAAATTATTGCTAACTTGTATGTCTGTTGCAGGGATAACTGTCTGGCCGAGGTTAAGGATCACTGTATAATTGATCACAAGTTATTGTATATATTTTTTATCAAATTTCTCATAAGACTTGTCTGTTCTGCATGTATTTGTTACTGCTGCCTTGAATTGAAATAAACAGTCCACGAGAGATAGCTTGTGTTCCTAAGAGCTGAACCTTGAGTCACAGCTGCTAGTATTTGTGTGTGTTGGTGAAGAGCTGAACCTTGAGTCACAGCTGCTAACATACGCACGTACTAGTGCAAAGCTGAACCTTGAGTTACCCTGCTAAGGGTGGGGCAACCCATGGACCATCATGTAGTTATGTCGCATGCTAGGCTAGCCTTCTTGCATACATAACTATTTGATACAGGGACGAACATGAAATATAACCTATATGTTTATGCAAATTGTTGCTAACTTGTATGTCTGTTGCAGGGATAACCGAGGGTAAGGATCACTGTATAAGTGATCACAAGCTATTATATATATATTTCTTATCAAATTGCTCATAAGATTTATCTGTTATGCATGTATTTATTACTGCTGTCTTGAATTAAAATGAACAGTCCACTAGAGATAGCTTGTGTTTCTAAGAGTTAGTGAATATGGTTCAGGATACATGATGCGCACTGTACGATAGAACAATGCCCCGATGATATGCTTGGATGTATTGAATATGCAACTGTTTTCAAAGATATGTTTTTGAAAGAAGTAAACCGGCTCTGATCCTGTGTTGCATGAAATAAACCTAGGTAAAAGTAGCAAGATCCCTAGTAATAAAATATTTTGCCACATGATTACTTATTGTTGGTTTTAGGGAGTGTTGCTTCTGTTCGTTGATTTTTATACTCACTAGTAATTTATCCAAAGTGCTGACCCCCCATTAGTTGTATCGAGATATTTTGAGTTACTTTGTATATAGGGATATAATGTATGGAACGATGCCATTGTATTCGAGAGAGATAGATTGAGCGAATTGTAATCTCGGCCAAAGCGTCGCTTGTAACACTTTTTGAATAATCAATAAAGAGCTTGTTTTCTTATGCCATTTTATTCTTTACTTTTCTGCAATATTGTGCCACTGCTTTAGTCTTGAATAGCTTATTTTCCCTTGTTCAAAGCTTTTCCCTTGTGCAAGCATAACTCAGGCTTGCACGGTATTACGCCCATGCATGGACGATCGGTTCCGCAAGTCGCTAAGTGTCACGCCCCAGTCCCAAAATATCGAGGGACTAGACACGTGGCAATGACCAACAGCACACAATGTAATCACCCTAAAATTTTCAGATTTTTAAAATCAATTTTTTGGAATTTTCTGCAAAATTTTTAGGAATTTACATAGGTGCTGTGGTGATTTTATAATTTTATATTGCTAATAACTAATATTAAAATGTTATAAAAATAATATTTTTGGGTGTAAAATAGAAAACCGGACTTAGGATAATTTTTCTGGATTTTATTGGGCCTCAGACCTATTTTTAAATGCCTAAAAACTAATTAAACTATTTATTAATTAATTGTTTTTATTTATTATTATTATTATTGTTTTTTTATTTATTTTATTGTATTTTGGGGCCCGGCCCGGCCCAGTGGGCCGAGCCCATTAGTGCAACCCAGCCCAGCCCCCCAGCCACCCTAGCGGGTCGGGCGGGTCCGCCCAAACCCGGATCCGCACCCGACCCGGCTCCTCTCCCCTGTCACCCCCACTCGCCCCGATCCCTCCGCCGCCCGCCGCATTTTTCGGCCGCCACGACCGCCTCCCCCTCCGCTAGTCCCGCCCACGTCGCCCCCGACCTCGGCCTCCCCTCTCCCCGCCGACTCCCTATATAACCTCCCCCCCGATCAGCCCCTCCGGCCACAGCATCCCCAAACCCTAGACCGCCTCGCCGCCGTGCGCCACCGCCCGACTCCGGCCGACCTCCCCGCCGTGCCCGCGCCGCCACCTCCTCCCACCCAGCTCCTCCAGCGCCGCCCAGACCCCGATGCAGCGCCGCCCGGCGCTTCCTCTTCCTCCTCCTCCTCCCTCAAGCAACCCCCTCCGACGCTGCCTCCGGCCGCCTGCCGCGCGCCTCCACCTCCGGCCAACGCCACCAGCGCTGATCCGCCACCCTCCGGCCGGCCTCCCCCGCTGCAGAGCCGCCCGTCTCCGGCCAGAACCCTATCCCTAGGGTTGGGTTGGACACATGACACTTCGCGTCGTGTCGGACACGAGATAATTTGGGTTTTTCAAACCCTGTTCTGGTACGCGTATCTCCCTGCTCGTTTATCCGATTTCGATTCTGTAAATTACGTTGCGAAGCCTGTATGACCCTGTCGGTGTCCGGACAAACCGCTCGGGGCATCGCGTCCTGTGGTGATCGCACACCGCGATCCAAAAACAGGAAAAACCAGACCCTGTTTCACCCCGGAACTGAGTACGCCCCGCCAAACGGGACGACTTGGTCACGTGCGGTCTTCACAGATACGTGCGCATCGTCGATACGGACGTGTGGGATTTCACAGAAGCTGATTCGATTCGGATGTGCGTGCACACCGGAATCAGTGCGTATCCGCGGACATCGCCCCGTATCCGACTTTTCTGCAATTTACCCTAACTTCGTGCACACATGTCGGATCGAGACAAAACTTGTGCCATCGGACTCGTAGCGATACGCTGGTCCTGTGGGTCAAGTTTGGTTCGATTCTGAGAACGTTGACGAAATCGTGTGTCGTGGGCCCCATAGGCCCCGTTCGACGGGCGATTTTGTGATCGGCTCATCGGAATTCAAATCTAAAAGTTCTGTTGGGTTCGTATCAGCGTTCCTGACCTGTTGACACTAATTTTGGTGAATTTGGAGACAGTTGACCCTGACACGTTTTTTGGTGCAAAGCGGGCCCACCGGTGGACCCAGTTTTGGTCCGAAATTACCGTTTTTGTCCTTGTCTCCAAATTGGACCCAAGGACAGGCGTTTCTAGATATTTGACACCTTCTGAGCGTGATGGTACTGTTCATTTCAGCTTTCGTAGACATCTCTGGAAATTTCCGAGAAACAGGACCTTAGTGGAATCCAAACACCAGGCAAGTGCACCTTGCCAAACTTGCAGTCTTTATTTTCATAATTCCTGTAATATTACTTTGTTGGATGTCTTGTGTAAATTCATATAAACTTGTTTAAACTGCTTAACCTAGAAAAACGTATGACGTACCTAGTGTCCGATCCTAGTCGGGTGCCAACACCGTACGCGATGTTGGGTTCGTCATTTAGAGATGGATTTACGATACCCTTTACTCTTGTACTTGACCTATCAAGTACCCTACAACCCAGGACACTTGACACTATCATGGACAGAATCTTCCTGAGATATTCGTGGTGATTCTGTATAGGATACAGGACTTGACAGAGTTATTTTATTTATAGACAGTATGACTTGTTGCATTAGCTATAATCCCGCTGACATGGACATGAGACGTTATGGTCATGGCTTGCGTGATTACATTGGGTGGGGAGAGACACACAGGCTACAGGTTGTTCTATCTATATATCTACTATTATTGTGAGGTTGTAGACTCTCCAGCAGAGCTAGACCATTTACGTGTTATTACTGTTACGGGCTCCCCGATACAGAGCTTGTAGCGGTCTCAGCCTGAGTACTAGTGTTGCTCTCATTTGCATATCACATAGATGGTTACATTGTTTACCCTGCTGTTTCATTTATTTAATTGTACTGCATTTATTTGGCTTGTTTTATTTTGTGCCTTGCTTTGTCCACTGAGGACCTGGAATGGATTATGTCCCCAGGTTTAGCCGAGGAGAAGTACCCCGAGATATACGGGACAGGAGCTGAGGCTATTGCTGGACTTGATACTGGAGCAGAACTGAACCCTGCAGACGAGGTGACCGCCGAAGACTTCTCCTGAGTACCTGATCCCGTACTCAGTATTTACTTTATGTTTATCTCTTTTGTTCCTGGCCTATTGAGCCAGTGTATCAGACATATGTCGGATTGTTTCTCCGACTGACTTGTTGAGACTTGTTGCTACTTATTTCCATTTCATTATGCAGTTTATTTCTTTATCTTATGGATGAGATTAGTGTGACTTGTTGTAGTAGACCTTATGTACAGCTTAAGTACGTCCTGATGGTACCATTAAATTGGGTTATCCATCGGTGCGTGCTGCTGGCCATTGCCACGCATCTCCAGTCCCTCGGTATTTTGGGACTGGGGCGTGACATGGTTTTTGTGGTGGCCCATGCAGGTCTCAACTAAATTGTTCGGTTTCAACTTAGGAACCGAACAGGCCTGCAATAAGATAGGATAAGTTATAGGATCTCATCCATTGATTGAATCATTTTTGGACTCTATGTCGAATTCACTTTAATTGTTTGAATTGCATCCTGATTTGATTCTTTTGTGCGTTCTCATTGTTTTCTTTTTATGCAGAGTAATGGATACCAGAAGTGGTGACGAGAATCCCTTGGGTACACCGTCTGAAGCTGTGGTTACCTGTGAAGCTGGAACGACGCCAGATACCAGAGGACAATCCTCTCAGAACAATCAAACTAGCCAGCCAAGTTCCAGGTTCAGGGGTGATGACATCCCGCCTCCACCCCAGTTCCCTCCTACGATGCCTGTCTTTCCTCCAGGGCAGGCAATGGACGGACAGCAAATGTTCCAGATGTTCTACGCCATGATGCAGGCACAACAACAGATCCAACAGGAGGCCCAACGTCATGAGGCCGAGAACCTAAGAAACAGCCTAGTCGCAGCATTGGAACATGCAAATCCACCAAATAGGCGGCTAGCGACGGGATCTATCACAGATTTCCGTCAACTCAAACCCCGTACCTTCTCGAGCAAGGAAGGACCAACTGAAGTGCATGAATGACTTACGAACACGCAGCATCAGTTGGAGGCCGCTGAACTTCCAAAGGAGAAGTGGATGACTGCCGTCAGGATACAACTGACGGACAACACGCATCTTTGGTGGCTGTCCGAAGAAAGAAGGCTCGGACATGATCAGGTTACCTGGGAGGAGTTCTCCAGACTCTTCCAGGAAATGTACATCCCTGCTGTGGCTCGGTCAGAACTCCGAGACAGATTCAACCGCCTGATCCAGGACAATATGACGGTGGAGGAATATAACGCCGAATTCATTCGCCTGAGCCGCTTCGCCCCTTCGCTAATTCCTACCGAAGAGGAGAAGGCGAAGAAGTTCTTTGATGGGCTCAGGTTTGAGCTTCAGAAGTTAATCGGATCGGTCGCGCCCACATCTTACTCCGACGTCCTAGCTGCAGCACGTCGGCTGGAGCGCGTTACTCGGAGGGAATCAAGCCTGAAACGTCCCTTCTCCTCAGCACCGTCTAAGTCATCACCAGGGGAACCTGCTAAACGGCCCCAGAAGAGCCCGCCTCCAAGAACAGCAACTAAGAACCTGCCTACTTGCCATTACTGCGGCAAAGTAGGACATATTGAAAAAGAATGTAGACGCAAGCTGGGGCTCTGCCTGGTTTGCGGATCTGGACAACACTTCTCAAAGGACTGCTCGGAACGTCGGGAGGGAGTTCCGAATCGACCAGCTCCACCTGCAGCTCTTCCAGCTGGGGGAGCAACACAGACAGGGCCTGGAGGAGCCAGGCCACCTCTACCACCTCAGGCAGCAATGCTCCAGCAAGCTCGTCAGCAAAGGGGTCCCGCTCAGGGACAAGGTCAGGCATATGCACTAGCAGTCACTGAGGAAGCTACTGCAGGCGAAGTGATAGCAGGTACCATATTAGTAGCTTCAATTCCTGCTGTAGCATTATTTGATTCTGGAGCCTCGCATTCATTTATTGCTGCTAGCTTCGTAGCCACACATAGAATAGCTACCGTACCTCTCTCGAAGATGAAGAGAATTCTAACGGGAGGTGGAATTATCCCGGTTAGTGATACTTGTAGATCATGTTCGGTAGTAGTCTGTGGCCGAGAGATGCGAGCCCAATTCCTGATCTTTTCTATGCCTGACTACGATGATGTACTTGGTATGGACTGGTTAAGTCAGTACCATGCGACACTGGATTGCCGGCTTGGAAAAGTGATATTTAGACCCCCTAGCCTTCCTGAGTTTGAATTCCTTCGAGGAGCTGTAGAACAAGGGGTCCAGCCAACTCTTAGGGTATTAACTGTAGAAGAGGATTCAGGTTACCCAAGAGTCATCTCGGATTTTGTGGATGTATTTCCCGACGATCTTCCAGGTTTACCACCTGATCGGGAGATAGAATTCACAATAGACCTAACTCCAGGAGTCGAACCTATCACTTCATCGGTATATCGGCTAGCACCTAAGGAGTTAGTGGAGTTGAAAGCACAAGTTGACGACCTTCTGGAGAAAGGATTTATCCGGCCCAGTGTTTCACCTTGGGGAGCACCTATACTTTTTGTACCCAAGAAGGACGGAACTGTACGGTTGTGCATTGATTACAGAGCCCTTAATGCTGTGACTATTAAGAACCGGTACCCATTACCACGCATTGATGACTTGTTTGACCAATTGAGTGGTGCTAGGGTATTCTCAAAGATTGACCTTAGATCCGGTTATCACCAGATTAGGGTAAAGAAGGAAGATATCCCAAAGACAGCCTTCAGGACTAAGTATGGACATTATGAGTTCCTAGTAATGCCGTTTGGGTTAACCAACGCACCCGCCGTATTTATGAGTTTGATGAACGGAGTCTTCCATCAGTACTTGGATAAGTTCGTGGTGGTATTCATTGATGATATTTTAGTCTACTCCAAGGACCACGAAGAGCACGAGGAACACCTAAGAATTGTGCTAGAAACTTTGAAAAGGGAGAAGCTATATGCCAAACTCAGCAAGTGTGAGTTCTGTATGGACAAGGTGCCATTCTTAGGATATATTATCTCGGGTGAAGGACTGTCTGTGGACCCAGAGAAGGTCACTGCTATAGAAACCTGGCCTACCCCTACCTCTGTTGCAGAAGTGAGAAGTTTTCTTGGACTGGCTGGGTATTACCGGCGGTTCGTAGAAATTTTTTCAAGGATCGCAGAGCCGATGACTAAGCTGACACGGAAGGATCAGGAGTTCATATGGACGGAAGAATGCCAGAATGCCTTTGAAGAATTGAAGAGGCGTCTAACAACAGCACCAGTCTTGACTCTTCCCTCAGGGTCAGGAGGTTTTGTTGTTTATAGTGATGCGTCCGGTAGTGGACTAGGTTGTGTCTTGATGCAACATGGCAAGGTTATCGCTTATGCATCGAGGCAGTTGAAGGTCCACGAGAAGAATTACCCAACGCACGACCTGGAGCTAGCTGCAGTGATTTTTGCATTGAAGATCTGGAGACATTATCTGTATGGAGAGAAGGTCGAAATATTCACTGATAATAAGAGCTTGAAGTATGTTTATACTCAGAAGGAGCTCAACATGAGGCAAAGGCGTTGGCTTGAGTTGATGGTGGACTTTGACATAGATCTGCAGTATCACCCGGGGAAAGCAAATGTTGTAGCCGACGCCCTCAGCAGAAAACTCACGGCTTATTTTTTAACTGAGCAGCCTCAGCTATTACAAGACTTACAAGATCTTCAGATAGAGGTTGTTTTACCTGGACAAAATGGTTTGCTGGCTAACCTCGAAGTTAAGTCATCGCTGGTGGAGAGAATCAAAGAAGCTTTGCCTAATGATGCCAGATTCCGAAGGCTGAAAGAGAGAACCGAAGCAGGCATGCAAATGGGACTTCGCATCCACGAGGACGGGACATTAAGGTGCGGAAATCGTCTATATGTTCCAAATGGAGAATTAAGGCAGGAGTTGATGACGGAAGCACATAGCTCCATATACTCTGTTCATCCAGGAGGAACCAAGATGTACCGGGACCTAAGACAATATTACTGGTAGCATGGAATGAAAAGGGAGATTGCCCGATTTGTGGCAAAATGTTTAGTCTGCCAGCAGGTAAAGACCGAGCACCAAAGGACTGCAGGTATGTTGCAGCCACTTCCCATACCTGAATGGAAGTGGGAGCATATTACCATGGACTTCGTCACTGGATTTCCAAGAAGCCCCAGTGGAAAGGATGCGGTATGGGTCATCGTGGATCGGCTCACTAAGTAGGCTCACTTCTTGCCATTCAGAGTCGGACAATCCACGGAAGTACTAGCCGACATGTATATGCGACAGATCGTAAAATTACATGGAGTGCCGGTTAGTATTGTATCAGATCGAGACTCGAGGTTTACATCTCACTTCTGGCGAAGCATGCAAGAGAGTCTCGGCACCAGGCTCAAATTCAGTACTGCCTATCATCCTCAGACAGATGGCCAATCAGAGCGCACAATTCAGATCTTGGAAGATATGCTGCAATCATGTATACTGAACTTCGGAGGATCTTGGGAAGATCATCTGCACTTAGTGGAGTTCTCCTACAACAACAGCTATCTGGCAAGCATTCAGATGGCACCTTTCGAGGCGTTGTACGGGAGGAAGTGCAGATCGCCGATGTGTAACGCCCCGCAACCGCTCGGAGCGTTACGCTGAGTCGGACTGAATAAATCAAATACTGGTTACATTTGAAATGTCGGATTTCGGGAAGAAGAATTAATCAAGTTGGTTTCAATGTGCAGATGGCTAGCGGGATAATGGAAATCAGGTGTTCGTTCAGAACAGTACTGAATAGCTGGATGGAAACGATAATGCCGTCTTCCTTAGTCCGATCGGTCGGATGATTTGGAGAGCACGGCCTGCTCGCACGGTCATACCAGTTGAGTAGATCGCGCTTGCATCGGACCACGGGTTCAAGGGATTGGCCGTATCGGCAGGACATGATGCCTAACGGATTCAAACAATGTGAGTGGGCTCTTTCCCTTCTCCTCTACTCCTTCATGCCTAATAATATGGAAAACACGTAAAGGCTTGAACACTTGGGCTGAAACATCGGGAAGCACTACACTGAGGCGTGCATAGAGTGTGCGTCGTTGGCTTGGTAGAATTGTGGCTTGAATAATTTACGCATTGGTTAGTTGGTGCGATAGTTGGATTATACGTTTGAGACGATTGGTTGGATACTTGGGATTTTGCTTGGACGGTTGGAAATATACAAGTTGGAATGATACATTGAGGCAAATGGGAATATCGAGAATAGCGGGAATTTGGGCGAGCGAGCGTGCATCCGTGCACGAATATCACTGGGTCGCTTTGTCTTGCAAAGCGAGCAGTTGTGGTTCAAAACCGAACAACTGCATCAGCGAGGTATGGTGCCGCTTGATGGGGCATTGTGTCACGAATGGGGCATTGTGCCACTGAGACGGCATTGTGTCATGGGATTGCTTTGAGCATGGGTGTTGCACCATTTCAGAATACATTGCTGTAAAGCGGCAATGTGAAACGCTGGGTATTTTGGTGCCTTGGGCTATATATATTGAGGTCGAGATTTGGACTTCTTGGAAGAATATGTTGGAAGAATGGTTATGGATACTTCGGTTGGGTTTATCGATGGAACGAGTCTAGGATCGCTTGGTGGGGCGAGAATGTTCGATCCTCTCGTCATACCTACGTGTGTCTGCATGTCACGGACAACTTATGCAAAGGTTTGGCACTTTCCCCGAAACGGTTTTTATCCGGGACACTGGAGCCGTTTCGATCCGGAGGAAAACATTCGATTCGCATTCAGTTGCGATGCATTGCGGGACCTCCAGCGGGGCTTGCTACCCGGGCTGATAGGGCGTGCCGTAATGCTTGAGATATGTCCTGTATGGCTCTGCCAGTGACTTCATATAGATAAGAGTTGGCTTGCTTTACTTTGGTTGGTTTGTGCATCGTGTAGGCGCGGCCACCTTGCCTCGGCAAGAGTGTGCACTCGAGAGTGGGATATAAACTTTGGTTGAGAATGGATATTGAGGCGAGACTGATGGTTCGATATGTTATCGTGCAAGCGATGACATTGAGTTAGACGGGTCGGCTATATATAAACTGCTTGTCGTTTGGTTTGAGAATGAATGCTAGCATGCTTAAACTGCTTTACTGCTTTCCTTAACATGTCATCCATATGCCATGAAAAGAATCTAGGGTTCAACTAGAAAGATCACCATATAACTGTGTGCATTCACTATTTTTACTTAGTGTCGGCTTAGACGAGTGGGTTACCCCGCTCACCAGTACGGTTGTGTACTGACCCACGTTTGTGGGCAATATTTCAGGTACACAGGCGTAGTGGCGCTGCTTGGATATACGGGACAAGATGTATGAACTGTAAGTACCTTTGTGGGCTAGAGAAAGAGCAAGAGTTATTTCATCGTCTCCGTGGTATCGCCTTTGTGGCGTGGCCTTCGGGGCATCTCATTTGGACCCTATCGTGAGCTTCGCTGCATATACTCTGATGTGTGCTTGGTACACAGTTGGCTTCCGCTGTAACTTGGTTGTTTCGATGATAACTTTCGTGTTTAACAACATCGCCTTGTACGAGCGCAACTCCAGGCTCGTACGGCATCACGTCCCGAATAGAACGATTGTCCCGCGGGAGAGCTGCAACATGGTGATTTCACGTTCAGCGGGGACTATTGGGCTTGCGGGAGTTTGGGGCGTGACACGATGTGCTGGAGTGACGTTGGCGAACGTCAATTACTGGGTCCAGAGTTGATAACGGAGACAGTGGAGAAAGTAAGACAGATTCAGAATCATCTCCGTGCAGCCCAGGATAGACAGAAGCATTGGGCCGATGCGCACAGACGACCCCTGGAGTTCAAGGAAGGAGAGCATGTATTTTTGAGGATCTCGTCCACTAGAGGTACTATCAGATTCGGCAGTAGAGGCAAGTTAAGCCCAAGGTATATTGGGCCATTTGATATCTTGGAGCGCATTGGTGAGGTGACTTATCGTCTTGCATTACCTCCATCCTTAGAGGGAGTGCATGATGTATTCCACGTCTCACAGCTGAGGCAATACGTGACTGACCCGTCATATAGTTGATCATTCTGAGATTTCGGTAGGACCTAGCCTGAGATACAAGGAGCAGCCAGTGGGTATACTCGACACCAGTGAGAAGACACTGCGAGGGCAGATAATCAGACTGGTTCGGGTAGCTTGGAAACAATATTCTCCGGGCGAATCGACCTGGGAACGGGAAGATGTTATGCGCCAGCGTTATCCACACTTATTTGCAGATGCAGGTAAAACCTAAGCATTCTTTAATTCTGTAAAATTTGTGCCTCTGTAGTTTACCCTTCGATTGCGAGAACGCAATCCTCTTAAGGGGGTAGATTGTAATCACCCTAAAATTTTCAGATTTTTAAAATCAATTTTTGGGAATTTTCTGCAAAATTTTCAGGAATTTACATAGGTGCTGTGGTAATTTTATAATTTTATATTGCTAATAACTAATATTAAAATATTATGAAAATAATATTTTTGGGTGTAAAATAGAAAACCGGACTTAGGGTAATTTTTCTGGATTTTATTGGGCCTCAGACCTATTTTTAAATGCCTAAAAACTAATTAAACTATTTATTAATTAATTGTTTTTATTTATTATTATTATTATTGTTTTATTTATTTATTTTATTGTATTTTGGGGCCCGGCCCGGCCCAGTGGGTCGAGCCCATTAGTGCAACCCAGCCCAGCCCCCCAGCCACCCTAGCGGGTCGGGCGGGTCCCTGTCACCCGCACGACCCCCACTCGCCCCGATCCCTCCGCCGCCCGGCGCGTTTTTCGGCCGCCACGACCGCCTCCCCCTCCGCTAGTCCCGCCCACGTCGCCCCCGACCTCGGCCTCCCCTCTCCCCGCCGACTCCCTATATAACCTCCCCCCCGATCAGCCCCTCCGGCCACAGCATCCCCAAACCCTAGACCGCCTCGCCGCCGTGCGCCACCGCCCGACTCCGGCCGACCTCCCCGCCGTGCCCGCGCCGCCACCTCCTCCCACCCAGCTCCTCCAGCGCCGCCCAGACCCCGCTGCAGCGCCGCCCGGCCGCCCTCTCCCCTTCCTCTTCCTCCTCCTCCTCCCTCAAGCAACCCCCTCCGACGCTGCCTCCGGCCGCCTGCCGGGCGCCTCCACCTCCGGCCAACGCCGCCAGCGCCGACCCGCCACCCTCCGGCCGGCCTCCCCCGTCGCAGAGCCGTCCGTCTCCGGCCAGAACCCTAACCCTAGGGTTGGGTTGGACACATGACACTTCGCGTCGTGTCGGACACGAGATAATTCGAGTTTTTCAAACCCTGTTCTGGTACGCGTATCTCCCTGCTCGTTTATCCGATTTTGATTCTGTAAATTGCGTTGCGAAGCCTGTATGACCCTCTCGGTGCCCGGACAAACCGCTTGGGGCATCGCGTCCTGTGGTGATCGCACACCGCGATCCAAAAACAGGAAAAACCAGACCCTGTTTTACCCCGGAACTGAGTACGCCCCGCCAAACGGGACGACTTGGTCGCGTGCGGTCTTCACAGCTACGTGCGCATCGTCGATACGGACGTGTGGGATTTCACAGAAGCTGATTCGATTCGGATGTGCGTGCACACCGGAATCAGTGCGTATCCGCGGACATCGCCCCGTATCCGACTTTTCTGCAATTTATCCTAACTTCGTGCACACACGTCGAATCGAGACAAAACTTGTGCCATCGGACTCGTAGCGATACGCTGGTCCTGTGGGTCAAGTTTGGTTCGATTCTGAGAACGTTGACGAAATCGCGTGTCGTGGGCCCCATAGGCCCCGCTCGACGGACGATTTTGTGATCGGCTCATCGGAATTCAAATCTGAAAGTTCCGTTGGGTTCGTATCAGCGTTCCTGACCTGTTGACACTAAGTTTGGTAAATTTGGAGACAGTTGACCCTGACACGTTTTTCGGTGCAAAGCGGGCCCACCGGTGGACCCCGTTTTGGCCCAAAATTACCGTTTTTGCCCTTGTCTCCAAATTAGACCCAAGGACAGGCGTTCCTAGCTATTTGACACCTTCTGAGCGTGATGGTACTGTTCATTTCAGCTTTCGGAGACATCTCTGGAAATTTCTGAGAAATAGGACCTTAGTGGAATCCAAACACCAGGCAAGTGCACCTTGCCAAACTTGTAGTCTTTATTTTCATAATTCCTGTAATATTACTTTGCTGAATGTCTTGTGTAAATTCATATAAACTTGTTTAAACTGCTTAACCTAGGAAAACGTTTCACGTACCTAGTGTCCGATCCTAGTCGGGTGCCAACACCGTACGCGATGTTGGGTTCGTCATTTAGAGATGGATTTACGATACCCTTTACTCTTGTACTTGACCTATCAAGTACCCTACAACCCAGGACACTTGACACTATCATGGACAGAATCTTTCTGAGATATTCGTGGTGATTCTGTATAGGATACAGGACTTGACAGAGTTATTTTATTTATAGACAGTATGACTTGTTGCATTAGCTATAATCTCGCTGACATGGACATAAGACGTTATGGTCATGGCTTGCGTGATTACATTGGGTGGGGAGAGACACACAGGCTACAGGCTGTTCTATCTATATATCTACTATTATTGTGAGGTTGTAGACTCTCCAGCAGAGCTAGACCCTTTACGTGTTATTACTGTTACGGGCTCCCCGACACAGAGCTTGTAGCGGTCTCAGCCTGAGTACTAGTGTTGCTCTCATTTGTATATCACATAGATGGTTACATAGTTTACCCTGCTGTTTCATTTATTTAATTGTACTGTATTTATTTGGCTTGTTTTATTTTGTGCCTTGCTTTGTCCACTGAGGACCTGGAATGGATTATGTCCCCAGGTTTAGCCAAGGAGCAGTACCCCGAGATATACGGGACAGGAGCTGAGGCTATTGCTGGACTTGATACTGGAGCAGAACTGAACCCTGCAGACGAGGTGACTGCCGAAGACTTCTCCTGAGTACCTGATCCCGTACTCAGTATTTACTTTATGTTTATCTCTTTTGTTCCTGGCCTATTGAGCCAGTGTATCAGACATATGTCGGATTGTTTCTCCGACTGACTTGTTGAGACTTGTTGCTACTTATTTCCATTTCATTATGCAGTTTATTTCTTTATCTTATGGATGAGATTAGTGTGACTTGTTGTAGTAGACCTTATGTACAGCTTAAGTACGCCCTGATGGTACCATTAAATTGTGTTATCCATCGGTGCGTGCTGCTGGCCATTGCCACGCATCTCCAGTCCCTCGACATTTTGGGACTGGGGCGTGACACACAACGATGGGCAAACCCAATTTAATGGACCCATCAGGGTGTACTTAAGCTGTAAAACAACAATATGGGCAATGGTACTAATCTCATCCACAAAAATAAATACAATCAACATGAAATATAAATCAACATCAATGTTTCAATAAAATATATATCGAGGAAGAACCCGATAATGAGTTTGGTACAATAGTCAAGAGACAAGAAATAGAAGAGTATAACAACAGCAAATACTGAGTATGGATATAGCATATACTCAGAAGAAATTCTCGGCGTTCACCTCGTCTTCTGGTTCTGGTACTGCTCCAGTGGCTGCTCCTGTTCCGTACACCTCGGGGTAGATCTCCTCTACTATTCCTGGGGACATAATCCGGATCCAGGTCCTCAGGGGACATAGCAAGGTACAAGAATAACTCAAGCCATAATAAATGTAGTGCAATAATAAATGAATCAATAGGGTAAACTATATAACCAGCTAAGTGATATGCAAGATGAGAGCATCACTAAAACTCAGGCTGAGACCACTACAAGCTCGGTGTCGGGGAGCCGGTAGCAGTGATATCATATAGTTGTATAGCTCGGAGAGAGACTACGACACCGTCATAATATAATCAACCTGTAGCTTGTGTGTCTCTCCCCACCCAATGTAATCACACGTCTCATGTCCATGACACGCAAGATCATATCTAATGTAGCAAGTCATAATGAGATCTAAGCATGTGTATAAAGTATATGTCATGAAACCTGTAACCTATATAGAATCACCATGAATATCTCAGGAAGATTCTGTCTCATGAATAGTGTCAGGTGTCCTGAGGTATGACGTACTTGATAAGGCAAGCACGAGAATGTATAGGGTTTCGATATCCATCTCTATGTGACGTTACAAAACTCCGCGTACGGTGTTGGCACCCAAATATTATTCGGACGCTAAGTAATATCACACGGTCCTAGGTTGAACAGAGATATTACAGTAATAAATCAAGAAAATAGTATAAACAAATATTGCAAGTATGGCAATGTACACTTGCCTGGAATTTGGTTACCAACTACTGCTCTGGTATCAGCGGGATCTGCAGGTACTCCTCTGGTTGCTGAAATAAATGTTACCATCATGCTCAGAAGATATCAAATAGCTAGAATTTCCTGTTCATAAGTCCAATTTGGACACAGGGACAAAAGTGACAGTTTCTGGTAAAAGCGGGGCCCACATGTGGCCCGCTTCGCACCGAAAAATGTGCCAAAGATAATATTTTCTAAATTCGTCAAACTTAGTGTCTACAAGCCTAGAACGATGATACGAACCCAACAGAATATCCAGAACTGGATTTTGATGAGCCAATCACAAAATCGTCCGTCAAGTGGAGCCGTGAGACCCACGATACAGAATTTTCTTAACGTTCTCAGAATCGAACCAAACTTGGGTCACAAGACCAGCGTATTGCTACGAGTATGATGACGCAAGTTTCGTTTTGATACGACGAGCGTACACGAAGTTACAATAAGTTTTAGAATATGGCCGATACGGGGTGTTGTCGACGGATACGCGTTGATTCCGGTGTGCACGCACATCCAAATTAACTTCCGCGAAATTTTACATGTCCGTATTGACAACGCGTACCTTTCGGTAAAGTTCACACACGACCAAGTCGTCCCATTTAGCGGGACGCATCCAGTTCCGGGAAAAATAAGGTATTTAAATAACCAATAATTTGGTCATTTTCACCCTCAAATTAAATACAAATTACAACACGATAAATTACACTAAAAATAGGGTTAAAATTTTGGTCATAAGGTCTACGCGCATGAGTCGACAGAACGGAAAATGGATTAACGTACAGAAAATTACACACGCGGGAAGATGGGTACCTCACTGAGGTTCGTGCACTAAGATGGTCACGGTGAGGCACGATGGCGGGGCACGACGGCTAGGGCTGCTGCGGGCCGCTGCTGTGGCTGTCTTAGAGTCGTTGCCGCCGGAGCTCGTCGCCGGAGGGGGCGGGTTCTGACGGAGGATCACCGGAGCTGGTGGTGGCAAGGTTAGGGTTCGAGGTGGTGGTGGGAAAGAAGTGGCAGAGGAGGCGGCCGGAGATGGTGGAGAGATGGCGGAGGAGAGCTCGGGTTACTGGAGGTTGGCAGTGAGGGGTTCTTGATGGCGGAGGAGATGGCGGGTTGTCGGTGGCGACGGGGTTCGTGGTGATGGGGGTTATCGTCGGGTCGTCGGGGGAAGCTCGGCGGAGGACTCGGGCAGAGGTGGCCGGAGTTGGGGGAGCTCAGTTGCCGGAGACTAGGGTGGCTGGGGGACAGTGATGGTGGTCGCTGTGGGTTACGGGAGAGATTTTATAGGAGGAGCGACGGCGGTTACAGGGAGGGGAATCGGAGGGTCGTGGCGGCCATTGGGTAGGCGGTGAAGGCGGCGGCCGGTGAGGGAAGAACGACCACGGGGAGGCGGATCGACGCGGAGGCGAGGGGTCAGGGAAACGTTAGGGATTTACTGTAGCGGGCGGGTAGGCGGGTCGGGTTTTATAATCGGATCTGACTCGATCCGATAGGTAATGGGTTCGGGTCGGGTCGGCTAACGGGTCCGGATCCGACCCAATAATCCTGGAGCCGTGGGGCCCACGATACGAAATTTTGTCAACGTTCTCAGAATCGAACCAAACTTGGGTCACAGGACCAGCATATTGCTACGAGTCTGATGGCGCAAGTTTCGTTTCGAAACGACGAGCACACACGAAGTTACAACAAGTTTCAGAACATGGCCGATACGGGGCATTGTCAACAGATACGCGTTGATTCCTGTGTGCACGCACATCCAAATCAACTTCTGCAAAATCTCACATGTCCGTATTAACGGTGCGCACCATTTGGTAAAATTCACACGCGACAATGTCGCCTCGTTTAGCGGGGCGCACCCAGTTCCGGGAAAATCAGGATTTTAAAGACCAAGTTTTTGGTCAATTTCACCCGCGAATAAAACACAACATACATCACAATAAAATAAACTAATTACAGGGTCTAAAACTTGGTTATAAGGTCAAGTGGATTTTTGAAATAATACATGAATAGGATCTGCCCCGTACCATCTCAGCTGCGACACAAGGAACACATCATGCACTCCCTCTAGTGCAGGCGACAACTCTAGTCTGTAGGCCACTGCACCGACTCTCGCAAGAATACCGAATTGTCCGATATACCGTGGACTAAGCTTCTCGCCTCCACCAAAGCGACTCATGCCTCGTGTCGGAGAAATTTGCAAAAATACCATATCACCAACCTAGAACAAAGCACAGCCTTAACACTCAATCTAAAATAAAGCAATCACGAACAATAAAAACAAAATTTATACCTCAAACTCCAAAGGTCTCCAGTGGCTATCGGCCCAATGCCTCTGTCTGTCCTGCCCCACTTGAAGTTTATCTCTAATGAGCTTCACCTTCTCGGCTGCATCCATAATCATCTCTGGTCCCAACAAGGCTCTCTCACCAACATCATATAGTTAACAAGTTGCACGCAAAACGGTCGTGAACTTGCGAGTTTGGGACGATTTCTGAATTTTCAGAAATGGGATTTTTTTATCTTATTTTTGCGTCGCGCTTTGTGACCGACACAGGATGCGATACCCCGAACGAGTTGTACGGGTTTCGAGAGGGTCACACGGTCTTCGCACAAGATTCGACAGAACAGAAATCGGATCAGCGCACAGGGGGGATACGAGAGCTAGAAGAGGGGTACCTCACTGATGTGAAAGGTCGCGGCGGGGCGGCGGCTGCTCGGCTGTTGGCGGGTCGGCCGTGGGTCGTCGGCGGGCCGGGAAGATCGGCAGGGGCGGTCGCGGTGGTTCGTCGGCGGCTGGGGAAGTGGGCGGGGGTGGCAGCGGAGTCGGCGGCGGGGGACGTGGGCGGTCGTGCCGGCGGAGGGGGCGGGGGATCGTGGTGTCGGGGGAGTGGGGGAAAGGTTAGCGAGCTAGCGGGTCGGGTCGGGTACGGGTAGGACCCGACCCATTAGGTTAGGGTTTGGGTCAGTTGGGCTCGAGTGGGTTTAGACCGGTTTGAGTTGGTTCGGTTCAGTCCGGTTCAACCCGGTTTAATTAAAATAGGAATTTTTAGCCACTTAAAAATAGTTTTTGAGCCCAATAAATTCCAGAAAAATTACACAACATCCAATAATTAATAATACACCCAAAAATATAATTTTTGTAGTATTTTAATACTTAATTTAATCCATAAAAATAATAATCCCTGAAGGACATTTATAATAATTAGTTAAAAATCATCGAAAAATCCTGAAAATTCATTTTTAAAAATTTAAAAAAATAGAGTGTTACAACTTGCTCTCAAGATTAAAAAAGAATCAGAATTAACCAAACATCTCGTTCTTCCTTACAATTGCAGTTGCAGACGGACAGAACAGAATTACAATAAAATAAAAATTATCTTCGTTCTTTCTTGCAAAACGGAGTTGCAATCAGATAAAACAGGTAAACCTTTATCATTCTCCTCTGACTGAGACAGCATGTCAGTATCCGCACTCGTTTCGTGCCTAATTGATTCCTTCCATTTGGGGTTTTCAATAGTGATCTCCCTTTGGCCTTTGTCAGCTTGTTCCCGATTCAACCTTAGAGAAGCATCTCCTAGCAGAGGGATATGATTGGCCTCACCTACACATGGCTTCGACGTTCGTCGCACCTTGGCTCCATTGCTAGGCGATATTTTCGAACTTCCAGGCCGTGCAGAACAATCCATAGTAACAGTGGCGCCCCCTTGTAAATCACCATTTGAGCATATCCTTCCACGGGATTTTCGAACTGGGCATTCGCCATTGTTTGGTTAGACAGGTGGTTTTGGGCTTCACCTTCAAGTGTGCCCCCTTGCCTTTTGCCTAAGATACTATTTGCATCCTCGCCGGAAGCTTGTTTTTCCTCCTTGGAAGATTCACCTTGTTCTGTTATATCTTCTTCCATACTGTTATCATCCCCTTCTTCCTCGTCTTCAGGTTGATTGTCAGCACTAGGCGTTTGAATTTTCCGGCAGCCGCCTCCTCGCTACAGTTGACCTTAGTATAGCCATAACAACCACAGTTCAGGCAAGATGGGGGACCCATTCGTATTCGACAAGTTGCTCAATGACCTGCTCACTCGGCAGTTCTATCGGAATCCAATAGCACCTCAACAAAGAGCCTTGCATACGTGAGACGGACAAGAGATGGAGTAGTCTCATCCACCTTTAACGGCAGCCCAATGATCAGGGCCGACCCTGGTCCAGGACGGACAGGGCGACCGCCCAGGATCCCATGGACCAGAAGGGTCAATTTTTTGTTTTTGTTTAAATATATAAATAATTTTGTACCGAAAATAGAACTAATATTTACCATTGACCACTCTTATCATAGAGCAATTGTTGTGTAGTGGTTATTACATTAGACTTGCACGCAAGAGATTTCTAGTTCAAATCTTGATGGAGACATATTTTTTATTTTACTTTTGTTTTGTTTTTTTTACATTATGTATGAGACCTCATTTTGAAAGTTCGTCCCGGGCCCCTGTGAGCTCAGGACCGGCCCTGCCAATGATGTTGGCAAGTTTCATAATTGCCTGACCACTCCATAGCCGGGGACGAAGGTTTGGGAATCTAATCCAGATTGGAACTGCCGTGAGTCTTTTCCTTTCAAATCTGGAATCCGCAATCCATCTACGCATGATTATCATACGACCATCGAACATCCACGGCCCTGTTGTAGGATGTTATCAAGGTCCTCCTCCCTTTGGCGTAGAGGTCGATCTTCCCTATCAGATTCCAGGTCCGGTTCATGTACGATCTAAGGTGTCCGTAAAATGGACGAGACTTCATAACGTACAGCATGAGCGTATTCTTCCAAGCTTCCTCCGTTGCTTCTGGATTCTCCTCCGTGATCACTGCAACCTTATGAAGTCTTAACTATTTTTGGCTCGATATATTGAAGGTCGAAGTCCTTCCTTTTTTCAGTGGGTTTACAGTTGTCCGTCCAGGATACCGGGGCATCCCCGGATACCTTGATCGGGTTCTTACTTCTCCCCTAGGAGTTTCTCATTTGCACCTTAGCATGGATCAACTTCGGGGCATGGGCGCTTTTTGTAGACGGAACCCCAGATTTCCCACCGTCCCTCCTTCACTATTTTGGCCTCTCCTCACCGCCCCGGGGGGCCACCTTCCTAGCAGCATGGGTTTGATTTCCCCTTTCCGTCCACCCAGGTTTAACTTGCCCTCGCTCTACGATTGCGTCTGGGGGGCCCTACCTCTGCGTCGGGGGGGGGGGGGGGAGTGTACCGTTTGCCAACCATGAAGGTCATCACTTCCTAGTCGTTTAGTTCACCTTTCAGAGCCTCCAGCTCGCCATCATCCTCTTCCGTAGCTTTTTTCCTCCAACCCTAATGAGCTTCCGCCGTCAGGATGGCCCATCAGGAGAGAGAAAATATATATATATATATATATATATATATATATATATATATGGTTAAACGGGATATGAGCCATAGACTCATATTCTTATATGAGTCATGTATATGTGGACCAATAGAAATGAATTTCTACATCCCATATGCACCCATGTGCACTAGTACACTCTATTCCTATTGGTCCACATGTGCATTGGTTCATGTAAAAATACGAACCTATAGTTCATATCTCTATTTTTTCATATATATATATATATATATATATATATATATATATATATATATATATATATATATTAGCTAATAGTCTAATTAGGAGTAAAATGTACATAAAAGTGAAATTTTATTAGCTAAATGTCAATAAATCATTAATATTAATATTATCTTACTTTTAACTAAAAAAAAATATTATATATTTATTTTCTTCCACATCCAACAAAGAAGAGAGGATCTGAGGAGCTTACAAAATCAGTCGACATGAATTAGTTCTATAATGATTGTTGCAAATTTCAGTCCAAAATCTTACCAAAACATAAGAAGGGTAAATTTTAACCTAAAATCGTGTATTAAACCAGTTTCCTCCTCCATATTACATGTTACAAAGTAAGGAGTGTATTTAAGATGTCACTATAGGATATTGTTACACATGACTGGTTCTCAATCTACTTCTTGTGACTGTATTTAAGATGTCACTATAGTTGTTAGTGCCCATGAGTGACGATGTGACATTAGTTATATGGACCATACATCATTAATCATGTTTATGTGTTTTACTCCAAAATAACGTATATGTTAGCTATGTTGAGCAAAAGTTCAACTTTTTTTCTTCTTTTTTTAATCCCACATTGGTTGGACTACCCCTCTCTTATATGTATATATTAGTTCTTCTTCATTGCTCTCTTAAAGATGTTGTGTGGGGACCCCTTGGGCCACACGCGCGCGCCGTCGCCGCAATCCGGCCTGAATCGGCTCGGTATCAAAAAACTTTTTGTTCCTATTTAATTTTTGAACCATTTGACTCATTCAAATTTTGAACGTTGAGGCTCTATGTCCAGGTTCAATGAACCTAGTGACAGCTTCTGCAACAGCTCATTTGACAGCTTTTTTTTACGTTTCTTTCCTTTTGTAATTGCTCCTTAATTGCCTGTTTATGAGCCATTTACCGTCATCTTGTCCAGTGGCTGTGTCTTGGGACTGTCTATATATTGTTGTCTCCTCCTTCTTCATTTTTTACAGAAATTAGTCCTACGTGAAACATATCTCTCTCTCAAACCACATTCTGTTCTCTAAATCCTTGCTCTGGGCAGAACTAAGTTCGGTCTCTCCGAGTTGTGTGCAACAAAGAGAACCTGGTAGTCAGGGAGTTTTACCACTAGGAGCTTTCGAAAAACGTCTGCACATAGACCTCGGATCAACTCTTAGGACAGTGCTTCGTGCACGACTTTTCCGGAGGCCGGTAACAATTTTTTACTTTCTTTGTTCTCTTATCAATCTCTGAAATATATATATATATATATATATATATATATATATATATATATATATTAACAACAGTATACTCCAAAATCATGTTTGTCTGTTATATCCAAAATAACATATACTCCAGATTCGAAAATGGTGAAAAGTTGCTGCGTGGAAAGTTGGTCTTATACCTGGCCGACCTATCACACAAAAATTTGCAGCGTACGTTAAAATACACAAACGCCGTGTTTAGTACTTGAAATACTGTATGAGAATTATAATTGTCAATGAAAATTTTACAGTATTTTTAAATTTTTAAGCTGAGTTATTAAAATTATTTTTAATTTATTACAATTTTAAAATAAAATTTATAGTTTATTTTTTATAAATTATGGATAGTTTTGATAACAAACTTTAAAAATTCGTAGACATTGTAAAAGTTTTCTTAGCAACTATAATTGCCTACTATATAATCAAAATTTGAATATTTTCAAAAATTAAATTCTATGAAATAAATTTTTGGAAAGTTTATTATTTTCATGTTTGGTGAATATATAAATATTTTTTACATAAAAAAAATGTAATATTTTTGATTGATAATTAAATATATTTAATAGTTATTGTTCTTTAAAAGAATTTATACGGGGGATATTTTTTCAGCTAATTTGCAGCCAGAAGGAAAAATTCACGAATCACTACTCTTATAATGAGGCTTGAAAACGGCTCAAAATTGTGTCGTCTAAGCTGTTTATAAATACTCCACTAATTATATTTTTAAATAACTAATTTTTAACTACCTAATATTATTTATTTACAACTAAATAATTCTAACTCAAGTGGTTAAGGTGGGAGGTATTTTTTATGGTTGCTTGCTTCGATTTCTAGAAACAATAATATTTATGTTTATAATTATAATTACATATTTAATTTTTTTTTGACAATTTTTTTACGCACGTGCAATACACTTGCACGTTACTAGTTTATCTATAGAGGGATAAGACGCCACGGGAGTTTACGTATTCTGAAAAGCGCCGCAAAACCCAATTAGAGTTGGCACACTAGTGGGGTGCCATTGGAATTGGCGCACCGTTAGAAATGTAGGGTGTGAGACACCAACTCTAGTGGCTCCCCATGGGTTTAATTTTTTTAATCAGAAAATTGATACAGCTAGAAACTTGATACAATTTTTTTACACCAAACAGAAAATTGCTAAAGTCATTGATGGGGTTGGTGAGAATGGATTAAAAAAAATTTAAATCCATGGGACGCAACTGGAGTTGGCGCCCCACACTCTACATTATCTATGGGGACGTCAACTGTAAAAACCCACTCCGCATCAATGTGGATAGCCGATTCAAACGGCACAAGTGCAACGACCTGACCCGTCTTGCTTGACGAGAAGACTCGCTTGAGGCAAAGGAATTCAGACTTGGCCCTTCAGGAGTTCAGAATTAGAATTTCAAAGACGCGCTCGGAGTATCACTCGGCCGAGGTGAATCATCGCTAAGGTGGGTGGTTACGATGAACCTGTCTTTGCTTAGCCTGCACACTTAAAAATATGGACGATACATGCTAGTCGCTAGGCGAATCATCCCTTGCATGCTACTAAAAGAGTTTAACGCAACTAGCTAAGAGAATAATCACATCTTATATTACTTGTATAGAACATGGAAGATAAACCTGCTGCTAGATATAGAAGTAATCGTATGCCTCAATAGTTTTTTCCTTATGCGTTTCACCGTTAAAGTATAGATCATTTTGCATGCCTTAGTAGTACTATCCTGCGCACTGTTGCAACGCACTCCACTTAGACTATGGCATAAGTTAAAGCACTTCATGTAAACCCCCTGATTTTTTCAAAATTTTTAAATTTAGATTTTTCACAATTTTCTGGAAATTTCTGGAATTTTTCTGTAATTAAAAACAGGGTTTTAATTATTAAATGATTTTTATATGATAATAAATGATATTAAAATATTATAAAAATAATATTTTTGGGTGTAAAATAAAAAACTGGACTTAGGGTAATTTTTCTGGAATTTATTGGACCCCGGACCTATTTTTAAACACCTAAAAATATTTATCTAATTAATTATTTAAGTATTTATTTATTTAATATTTATTTATTTTTATTAAAACAACCCTAGCCCAGCCCAAACCCTCGGCCCAGCCCGGCCCGTTGGGCTATCGGGTCGGGTCGGGTCGGTCAGACCCGAACCCGCCCGCGGGCCCGACCCGCTTCCCCTCACCCCCACGAACCGGTCGCCCCCCGTGCCCGCGTCCACCGCCGCATCCTCCGCGCCTCGCCGCCACGTCGCCTCCCCTCCGCCTCTTCCGGCCACGACCCCCTCCGCTCCGCCTCGCCCGGAGCCACGACCGCCTCACCCAGCCCCTCGCCCCGCCTATAAAATCCCTCCCCTCCGTTCTCCTACCCCGACCCAGCATCCCCCTCCGGCCACCGCTCAGCCCAGCGCCGCCTCGCCGACGACGCGCCGCCCGCCGCAGCTGCTCCCCTCTCCTCCTCCTTCCTCCTCACCCTCGCCGCACCGCCCTCCGCCGCGCCCCAGCCGACCCCTCCTCCTTCTTCCCGAGCGCCGGCCGACCCCTGCGCCGCCGTCACCCTCTCCGCCCAGCCGCCTGCGCGCCGCCGCGTGCCTCGCCGCCCTAGCCCCGGCCAGCCGCTCCCCGCCTCTGCGCCGCCCAGCTCCGGCGAGGAAACCCTAACCCTAGATCTCTCTCGTGTCAGACACGTGTCGGACACGTGTCGGACACGAAACTTTCCGGGTTTTTTTAGCCCTGTTCAGGTACGCGTATCTCCCAGCTCGTTTACCCGTTTCTGATTCTGTCTTTTGCATCGCGAAGCCTGCGTGACCCTCTCGGTGCCCGTGCAAACCGCTCGGGGCATCGCGTCCTGTGGCGATCGCGAACCGCGATCCAAAAACAGGAAAAATAACGCCCCGATTCACCCCGGAACTGGATACGCCCCGCCAAACGGGATGACTTGGTCGCGCGCGGTCTTTACGGATACGTGCGCGTCATCGATACGGACGTGTGAGATTTCGCAGAAGTTAATTTGGATGTGCGTGCACACCGGAATCAACGCGTATCCGCGGACACCGTCCCGTATCCGTCCTTTCTGGAACGTGTCCTAACTTTGTGTACACACGTCGGATCAAAACGAAACTTATGCCATCGGACTCGTAGCGATACGCTGGTCCTGTGACCCAAGTTTGGTTCGATTCTGAGAACGTTGACGAAATCGCGTGTCGTGGGCCCCACAGGCCCCGCTCGACGGGCGATTTTGTGATCGGCTCATCGGAATCCAATTCTGGAAGTTCCGTTGGGTTCGTATCATCGTTTCTGACCTGTTGACACTAAGTTTGGTGAATTTGGAGACCTTTGAACCTGACACATTTTTTGGTGCAAAGCGGGCCCACATGTGGACCCCGTTTTGACCCGAAATTGATGTTTTTGCCCTTGTGTCCAAATAGGACTCAAGGACAGGCGTTTCTAACTGATTGATATTTTCTGGATCTGATGGTGATGTTTATTTCAGCAACCGGAGTACCGCCTGCAATCCCAGCTGAAGTCAGAGTCGCAATTGGAACCGGAACCACAGGCAAGTGTACCTCGCCAAAACTTGCAGTCTTTGCTAAATATTCCTTGGCTTAGTTATACATCAGAGGGCAAGTATACCTTGCCAACTTGACAGTCTTGTTGCATATTTCCTTGTTTTATTTAATACTGTTGTACATGCTTAACCTAGGACCGTGTGACGTACTTAGCGTCCGATTATCAGTCGGGTGCCAACACCGTACGCGGTATTGGATATGGTCATCTAGAGATGGATATTCGTGATACTTTATTTTCCTGTACTTGTCTTATCAAGTACCATACGACCCAGGATACTTGACACTATTCATGAGACAGGATATTCCCGAGATATTCGTGGTGATTCTGTATAGGATACAGGACTTGACATAGACATTATATTCTTAGATATCATATGACTTGCTGCATTAGTATTGATCTTGCGTGTCATGGACATGAGACATGTGATTACATTGGGTGGGGTGAGACACACAGGCTACAGGCTGATATATATATATATATATATATATATATTTATTCTGGCGAGGCCTCAGACTCTATATTAGAGCTAGGCACTCTATTAGTGATATATTTATTGTGAGGCCTCAGACTCTATATCAGAGCTAGGCACTCTATTAGTTATTACTGCTACTGGCTCCCCGACACAGAGCTTGTAGTGGTCTCAGCCTGAGTACTCGTGATGCTCTCACTTGCATTTTCACATAGATGGTTACATACTTACCCTATTTATTTCATTATCTGCTGCACTGCTTATATTTTGGCTTGTATTATCTGTACCTTGTTATGTCCCCTGAGGACCTGGAATGGACTATGTCCCCAGGTATAGCCGAAGAGATCCACCCAGAGATACACCGTACAGGAGCACTTCCAGGAGCTGTACCAGGACCTGAGGTCGAGCTCGCACCAGAGGACTTCTCCTGAGCAGTGGCTGTATATAGTCAGTTATTTCTATTTTTATTTCAGTTCCTTTATTTCCTGTCTATTTGAGTTGATGTACCAGACTTGTGCTCGGATCGTTCACCGAGACACTTTTATTGAGATTTGATAGTTATTGCTATTTGCATTATTTCTGGCATTTAATCTGTGATTATCTGTTGTGGATGAGATTAGAATAACCTGGGACTTGTAATAATTGTTCTATTTCCTATTAGACTACAACTTAAGCATGCCCTGATGGATCCATTAAATTGGGTTGTCCATCGGTGCGTGCTGCTGGCCATTGCCACGTGACCAGTCCCTCGGCATTTTGGGACTGGGGCGTGACACTTCACTTAAAATGATTCACTCGGTTAATGCATGAAGACTATCAAAATAGTCGTTCCGAGTCAAGTAATAGAAAACATGAAACAGCTTCAGGACCGTTGGGTCGCCAAGGCAGTCCACGTACCGGGAGCTACAAAAATGATAAGAAAACATAAAAGTAAAATACAAGTAAAGAATGACATCAATGAATAGCACTACGGAATGACACTAAGAGAATGACACTAAAAGAATGGCTCGGGGATCCCGTAATAAAGAAAGATGCAAAGAACCAATAAGTCAGGAACGACTTGGGATGGCTTGTAGCGAGGCTCATTACTTGCGTCTACAATCATTGTCGTTTATTCAGAAGAAGAAGAGGTCAAAAGAAAACGAAGAAGAAAATGAACCAATAAAAGATACTCGCATGGTCGCGGACGCTTGTGCTCAAGCTTGATTCCTACGGATGGGACGCCGGGGCACCGGGACCGATCCGGCCTGGGAGAAATCTGGTAGTCGCGCTTGTTGTAGCAAGCACGGATAATTTTAGTCTACCGCCGGGATACCGGGACCACCGTCCTATTGTGACTATGTCCATAATGGCATGTAGACCAACGACCCGTTCATATAGATTAAGTCATGCGCGGTTGTGGCAATCCGCGTGCGAGTCATTGCATTGCGTCTAACGAATCTGAATCTAAGTAACCTGAGAAATGAACTTGTAATCTAAGTAACCTGAGTATCTCGTTCACCTGAATCAAGAAACACGCCCGTGACACTTGTGTTTGCTTATGCGATTCCTTGTATTTCATTATATATATCCGTGCTTAGTTTAACTTGGTTATATCTTTAGACATGGAAGGACGAATGATAAGTTGGCAAGTTTTGCCGTGTTACCCTTATATCGTACGGCGCACTGCCACATGAGTTAGGCTCTGTATCTTAAGCCATGAAACTGATCATAAGTCAAGACTAGAAAGATAACTTAATAGTTGGTGTACGAAACTAATATAACGTGTTTTGATTTGTTGAGCGGGCGAGAAGCCTCCCCACCAGTGCATTCGTGTGCTGATAACCCACCAGATTGCTTGCACAGTGCGGAAGAACCCCATTAAGTGGGGAGTATCCCCTTGTGTACGCTACTGCGTGGAGGTCGCTTTGGAGCCTTAGAGTGTTGCGTCTGGAGATGAAGCACCTATACAAGACATAATGTTGGAACATCGCATATGTATCATCTCATGCTAGGCACGCTTTTATAGTTTTCTGAGAGAGAGAGAGAGAGAGCTTGAGCGACTTGTAATCTTGGCCTAGCGTCGCTTGTAATATATCTTGATTATCAATAAAGAGCTTGTTTTGTTTCATACTTGTGTTCATTCAATGCTTCCGCTATGATGACTCTATGAACTTGTTATCTATCACCTGTTCGGTTTCTTATTTCGCTGCATTCGAACTATTTGTGCGACTATGTGGCTTGGCTATTTTTTTGCCTGTTCGGATCATGGCCTTGCGCGAGCGCAGCTTGTGCTCGCGCGGCATCATGTCTTGATGGGAACGATCGTCCTGCGGGAGCGCTGGTGTGGTGATTTGCGCCTAGGGGGGACGACCGATCCTGCGGGAGATCGTGGCGTGACACCAACTCCCATGGTAACCCACTAGTGCGCCAACTCTGGATTTGACATCAAGACTTTAAATATTAGCTTAGGATCGTCTCAGGTTGGGAAGAAATATGAGTAATGCTATTATTACCTCCAAATTATTTCTCCAAATTATTTCTCCTTATGTGACATCTCACATGACATGTTAAATGTGTGGCATTTAACATGGCAGCTGACATCACAAATTTTAACCAAACAAATTAATTATCAATTTTTTAATGTTAATATTAATTTTAATTTTAATGTTAATCTTATGTTAATATTGATATTAATTTTAATGTTAATTTTAATTTTAAAATTTGTCAAGTCAGCAGTGACATTAAAAGTCAAGTCAGCTGCCATATAAGGAGACTTTGGAGAGATTAATAACATTATTCAAGAGATATATAACTAATTTTCTGACCTAATTTCAAAGAGAGAGAGAGAGATATATTATTATAATAAGATTCGTGATTGTATGAGAGTTGACAACTTAGAGCATCTCCAACCCTGTTGTGAGTTTGAAAAAAATGGTTGTCATGCAGGAATCACTTCTTGTTTTAAAAATGCTTCTCCAATGCAAATGTGAAGTTGGTTGTGAAGTTGACATGACAATGATACGACAAAGACAATGTGAAGTCGGTTGTCTAGGTTTCACAATAATTTTATTCCATATCATCAATTATGAATAAAAATATTTATAAAAAAAAAGAAATAAGTGAAAAAGTTATCTTGGAAGTTTAAAAAAAAAGTATTTTTTATTGTCTTCTAAATATTTTTGCATTGGAGAACACTTTTATATCTAATTGTCTTGTATGAATATAATCTTGTCACATACAAAAAATATTGTCTTGTATTTTATTCCATGTAAGAATTATAATACAAAATAAGACAATAGGATTGGAGATGCTATTATGGCTTGCAACTACCAAGAAGAAAAAAGCTTAGGAGTTGGCAGTTGACCCAAAAAGGACTTCGTTGGAGTAGATCCATATTTGTTCCTTTTTGTATTCTTGTCTTCAATAACTTATCATTTTCTCTATTGTATCTATTCTCTATTGTATCTATTTCTATTCGTGGCGCAGTTGAGCTAAACTGGTTTGGATTGTTGCAAAAAGTTGGTGGAGTCGGTATATCTATTTATTTCAGTAATCAAGCCTTTTTGCATTGGATTTCGATAGTTCCGTACTTTTTTTCTCAGTAGATTTTCTTGTTCGCAATTATTCATTTGTATTGCGATACTGTACATTTGCAGGGTGATGTGAATCAGTTCAGTTTTCATATGTTTCTTTTGGTTGAGAATGCTAATATTCCGTTCCAAACACCCAAAGAAAATGATTTTAAAAAACACTGCAATTTTCAGACTGTGACAACTTTCTATAAGAATCTCTTGATTTTCCACAAAGTATCCAACCTAAATATATTGATTTTTTCTTCTGATGATGATGATTTCTTATACATCTATATCATATTTATGCAAACATTTATCATGCATTTTCTCCGATCATACTGGTGTATCTATCTAGCTGTTCAATAAACAAGTTTATAGAAGAACATATTTTCCACATTGGAAGGAGTTTAAATCTCAAATCAAATAACTCAGTTGATCATTTTGTTCGGTGCATGATCTTTCAGAAAATTTGCTGTGGAGAAACGAAATTGGCTGAAATTTTCTTCAGGTTATCGAGTTTGTAAAAATTCCAACCGCAATGACATTTTTGGTGATTTTTTTAACCACCAAAACATTAAACAATCTGACAAGTTGTTCGTGGGCTCGTGGTGTATTGGTTACGATAGGAAGTTCTCGTGGGAATGAAAACGGTTCGAATTTTTTCTTAAAAACTTAATTTCTAACCAAAATGAAATGACATATCAAAAAAAAAATGACAAATTTGATATATATATATGGAACGGATCGGGAGTCCGACGGAAGTCGTGTCGCTTCCGATCGTTGGATCAAGCAGGTCCCACGCGGATGTGCACACGGACTCCCGATCCGACGGACGAAGGAAGGACGAGGCTTGAGCGGGACTCCTGGGACAGATTAGATCCGCCCTCCCATATATATATATATATATATATATATATATATATATATATAAAATTTAATTTGAATTAATTTACTGGTTTTACAGATTTGACGTAACCTGCTATTTTATAAGTGGGTCGATGTCTTGTTCGTTTTTTAAAACTTTTATTTCAATTCTCCACAGCAAATTATATTTTTTTGACTTAAAATATTCATGCACGTTGGAATTTTGATACTGTAGTCAAAAGAAGTGAGTGATGTCACTGGTGCTATATAGGTACAATTATTGTAAGCGTAACCCCCTTAATAGTTGAGATTTGTCTGGTTAGGAATTATGGTACGGGTGTAGTAAAAAAAAAAAAGTTTGAATGATGTCACTATGTCAATTATTAAAATTTGCCTCTGATTTCATTGTGGCCTTGTAAAAAATGTGATGTTGACGGACAACCATTTTCTGCTTTGGCTTTGAATATTATATTGATGCAGATAAGAGAGCATGTTTCGGTGAAGGAAGGAACTAACCTCTATTCGCCAAACTTAGATTTTCAAAATGGACTAATAAACTTCTCTATGAAGATTTCAAAACAACAACTTTTACAATCATTCCAACTTTGAACTATTTGGACAGGTGATTCCAATTTGAATGATTTTTTATAGATAAGAACGCAGAGAGAGAATAGCTTTGCATCACTATTTTGGATCCTTCTCGATGAAACTAGAAATTAAAATTAAAGTGGACTGGAATAAACTACGATAAACTTAGGATAGTACAAATTCTATGTCATGCGTTACAGATAAAATTAGTTTAGGTTCACCGTATTTTAAACATAGAATTCTATATTGCGGACACACACAATGCAGACATGGAACCTATGTCGTTGGAGTGTCCTATGTGTCTGTCAAAAACAAGAAATAGATTGTAGGAAAATAAAGTGTAAAAAAAAATTCTTATATTTACATTTTTGCATTTAAAGACACATAATTTTAAAAAAAATATATATTTTTATTTTGATTTAGTTTATTTTCGTTTTGAATTATGTCATTAACAGACGTTAAAATACGCGTACAATGACAATTTGGTGGGGGGGGGGAAGGGATGTTATTTTGGATTTTATTTTTATTTTTTTAAATTTTAAAATAGCCATCGACGATCAAATCTGACGGTTTATTGACGGTATGTGGCATTTTGGTTGAGTCATATACTGCGGGAGGGTTTAATTGTAATATTTGTCTATCGAGTCTTATTTTGCTAACCGAACTCAATTAGCTCTTGTGGTCAGTGAGAAGATATGGCTGGACGGACGGTCTTAGGGATCAAATTACGGGAGAGACGTAGAACAGTTGGTCCAAATAATATATAATACAGCGTGCACAAAATCTCGTGTATATCGTCGGACATTACAAAAAAAAAAAATTATTTTACCAACGAGACAAACTGAGGAAGAATTTTTTACACTATTATCCGTTGTGGACTTAACTTCCGTAACCTCTCACATAGAAATCCCACAACATTACATAATACCAATGTGTCATAATGACAACTGCGGATATCTCCACTGATATCAGTGCGCTTCTGTAAAAAAATGGGCAGAATTGAATACGAAGAAGACTTTTTTTTACAATAAAGTAACTGTCCGTGCATCTAAATTGAGTCGACTCTTGTAGTGTTAGTTGTTGTAGTTTGTCGACAGAGGGAGGAGCAACTACCTCTGTAGCTGTGGAGGCCATTAGCTCGTGTCAGGTGGGGCATCGGTGGCCAGACGACACAGCGCAGAGTTGACGATGCACTTGTTTAGGTGCAAGCTCAAGCTCGCAAGTCAAGGACATTACAAATTTACCCTTACCATAGATTGGGTTGCAATAAAAAAAAATGGTATAATAATCTAATCTTGTACAAATACAAAAACAAAATGTCACAATGCGGTAGAAGAAGACCGACATGAGATCAATTCTGAAATGTTTGTCAACACCATGGATACATTACTAAATTTTTGAAATGTTTTATGCTTTCTGACTTAGCCCACAGTATCGGTCGATATTGATTCGATACAATTTGATATGTCCCGATACGATACCGACTCTGATATCGACATTGATCTATATCGATATCTTTTTCAGTCATTTTGGTAAAAAAAATATTTGAACCAAAAAGATCAACCAACAAAAATAAGATCGTTAAAACACGTAAAAGAAAAATAAATATTTATTTCAGATAAACCAATGGATAATACTAACTATTATTTCATCTAATTTCAAAACTATTAAATAATAATACAAAAATACTTAAAACTATGTTTAAATACATAATTATTTCTTAATATTTCTCAAAATTTTTAATAATTGTTAATTTTTTGATACCATAAATACGATATTTCGAAGTCGTTACTATCCATTCCGATACTCCTTAAAAAAAAGGTCCAATACTGATTTCGGTATCTATATTACAAATTTTTTTTTTTTTCTTGTTAGTGATCAAATTGTATATGTCCTGCAGGTACTTAGAACACGTGTCTTCTTTTGTACCAGGAGTTCGACAAGCTGCTTTCATAAGGAAACGTTGACGAGAAGTAACCAGAACTCGGCTTTTTTTTCTAGATGTCATCTTGTATTCATGTGCTGATTGACCCAATAACTTGGAGAATTTAAATATAATGCGTCAAGATATATGCACAAGTCACAAAATAGTGAACATGCATTCTAGAAGCCAAACAAACCGTTATTATTTTCTTCCAAAGGATTGATATTCAGCCAGCAGGTTGTCACACGTTCCTTGCTAAAATTCAAACAAAAGAATGTGCAATCTTTTATTCTTCTGATATTTATCAACTGAATATATAGGTTTTTTTTTTTTAACATGTGCGGTAAAAACACGTGTTAAGAATAATTAATACATATTTTTTTCTTGCTTTAAAAATTATCATATGCATCTGCATCTAATAAATAGTCAATTATTCATGTGATTATTTTGAAAATTATTTTACTAAATCTTGTTGACACTTTTCAAAGCAAAAAGTTAATCTTTTTAATGTTTATTAATGTAGATGATAATATTCAAAACAAAAAAGTTATGTATTAATTATCTTTAACATATGCCTTTAGACTTAGGGGAGCAAATCAAATATCCTACATATTCTGTCCATTTCTATTACATGTGGGCCTCAAATGATATTAAAAAAGGAGGAAGAGAGAGATAGAGAGGGGACAAAATATTGGACAGCAGATTTGATCTATAGACTTAGAGCACGTGTTAACAAAACCCATATATAGACTAGAGCCACAACGGACTCCGAACCGCGAATTTCATGTCTCTAGAAATTTAGTTGTGACATATCGTCAAATCAGCATTTACAGGTGCATGCGTTCTGCGGGACGAAAGAAAAAATCATTCAGTAGGTCAGTCCCACCAGGTGTCAAACGTCTTGTTTTTCTTCAATAATAACGTGGCACATTATAGAAAGAACAAGCAAGATGATACTACAAAAAATGATGTATCGTGTTATTATCGGAGGTCATTATTGGAAGAGAACAATATCTTATCATTGTCATATGTTGATACTAACCAACTGAATACTTTTTTTTTCTTTTTTTTTCTTAATTTTTTTAATGAAATAAAGTAGGAATAGACCAAGTAGTAATTCTGATGCCACAAAATGATCTATTTATACTCTCAAACAAATCTATTTAAGATTTCACCTTCAATATAAAGAAAAATAATAGAATTATTTAGTAACAGGGTCTCACACACACACACATATATATATATATATATATATATATATATATATATATATATATATATGGGTCTTCAAAGTGTCCGATCTTAAATTTTTGATTTCGAAATCACTGTTCACTAGCCTACGTGAACAGTGATTTCGAAACCCAAAGTCTAATTAAACTATTATGTGAAACCCTATTACTAAATAATAAGAAGTAGAGTTATTTGTATTTATTCCACAATCTATAATGCAAACTTCATTACTCTTCCATTTTTATTTTTATTGTAATTAGCGGTATCCTCCTCCCCAAAAAAAAATTGCCTGGTTTTTAAAAAATGGGAATTGCAGTAATTAAAATAAAATGGGGGTATTGAAGATTGCATTATGGATTTGGAGGAGGACGTGAATACAAATAACTCTAAAAAGTAGGTTAGCTTGGATTGTAGTTTTGGGGACGAATATTTGCTTCTAAATAAAAATAAACTGCAATCCAAATTCGTGCTAGTACATACAAATCTATTTCCTTAATTCCTTGGGATGTTATTCGTGGACTTTGGGCCGGAGGTATAGAAATTGATCGACATGGGCCTTGGATTTAGTTCAAAATTTAGTGGAGCCGAAGTCAAAGCCAATCCACACTACCAACACTTCCTTCCCTATCAGCCTACATTGCTACCGAATGGATCCTTTTCATTCTTGCCTAGAAGCAAGTTTGGGAACTCAGCGACTACTTAACTACAAATATCGGATTTATTATTTGAAGCAGTTGGTGCTCAAAGAATAATAATAAAAAAATGCGATCAACAAAATATACAAAATTGCTAAAAGTTGTCCAAAGTCATTGTTATAAGCTGATGCCATAAATTGCTCTTATAAATTGTTGATCGAAAACATATATATGTTCTTATATGTTCAAAGGAAACTGTTATGTTGTCCACGTGACGGCCAGTCATTAGTTTTCCGTCCGGATGAGTCCGAACTGGCGAGCACGGACATCCTCGGGGGACAGACAAAAATGTTCAAATCAAATTTTGATATATATTATTAAAATTTGCCTTGTTTGAAAAAGATAGACCGTAGAATGTATTTTTGTAGAAGAGAATATTGGTAAGCCGCGGCAGTTTTTGAAATCAATATTTTTATGAAAATTGTATCATAAGAAAAGTTGGGTTCCATCCATCAAAATTTCTGCTAAATTTAAAAAATATTTTTTATTTTTATTTCAAGAAAATAAGTGGAGAGGATTTCATGCTTCGTTTAGGAGTTGTTGGTTCCGCACGAAATGAAGCGGAAAAAAAAAAAAAATTTAAATCGATATTTTGTATATGTATTGTGATAAATTGGAACGAAATGGAATATTCTTCGTTTGAGTGCTTTTAAGAAGTTGAGATTAGAGCATACTTAGTAGATGATGCTCAAAATTGAATCTTGAGACTATTTTTTTTTTTAAAGAATAAATGTAGAATGGGTTGGATTCGTATGAGAATAACAGAAAATGGTAAAATTACTTTTGGTCCCAAAGATTGTATGGTCAAAAATTAATGTAAAAAAAAAATGTAAATCTAGAATCTAAAATCTAGAATCTAGAAATTGGAGCTCCAAATTGGGACTTACTATTCTACCAAATAATTTTCTACATTCCAAATCTAGAAATTTTCGAACCGAACCTATAGCTCATGTGGATCGGTTGAGCCTAAAAATCTAGAAATTGAAACTTGGGATTGATCTTACTATTCAACCAAGTGAGCTTCTAAATTTTGAATCTAGAATCAAGATTTTGGGATGGGCCTTACTAATGACGCTCTTAGAAGTGTAAAATCATAAAATTTCGTATTTGGTTGGTTGTTGAAGTGAGTGAAAAGTGTAACTTTTTGTTAAAGTGACATGAATAGTAAATTTTATTTTTGTTAAAGTAGAAATAATGTGGTCTTCCAAACAAACGTGCGAAGTTGGAATGGAGATTTTTCACTTTCACATTCACTTCGGAGAAAAAAAATTTGATGTCAAAACTTCGATTTTGTGGGAGACAAAATTTATTGCTCATGCGAAATTACATTAAATTTTTTCTACAAATTTTACAATCAAACACGTAAAATAGTTCATAATCCAAATTTTGATCACTTCAACGTATGCAAACCAAACAACCTCTTAAATCAAAATTCAGGATGTGTTTCAGAACTTTTTAGAGGGAGAAAGAAAAAATTGAGAGTAAAAAAAATGAAGAAAAGTAAAATGAGGGTAAAGTTAATTTTTCATTCTCTTGTTTGGATGACAAAAAAGTAGAGGAACGAAAAGTGACCAATAATTTTTTTTTGGTTTGTGGGATAGAGATATAATTATTTTTTAATCCTTAGTTTTTACAAATTATAATTTATGTTTAGCTTTTTAAGAGATAGTTGAGTAAAATCTTCCAAATTTCTTTCATCTCTTTCCATTTTTCTCCCATTTTTGGGAGAAATTTTTTTTAGTAGGTCCCACATGATTTTTCTCTCTCAAATTCCTTTCCTCCCTTTTCCCTCCTCCCTTTCTAAAGACCATCACTTTTTATTTTCCTCCCACTTTTCTCTTACTTTTTCCTTTCCTCCATTTTTCTCCTTCCCAAACAATACATCAGTGTTACAAAATATACGGATAAAGTGCAAAGTTTCTCCTTAGATGAGTCACTTTTGAAAAAAAAGACCACCAGTTAATTTTTTTTTCAAAATTTATATTTTTTGCAGCAACACCCAATTTGGTTTCTGCTGTTAACGGACGTTAAATTAGATATGAAATGACGGTTATACCCATCTAAAACCTAAAGATAAACTACAAAAAAATTCTTGTTAGTTTTGCATATATTTTTTTTTGTGGCAGAAGATTGAGGAAGACCATTAGGTTTCGGATGCGTACTACTATATTAATTTATTATTATCTATATTTATTTGTATACTAATATATTTATTTGTATATATTAGTTTGTAATTAATACAAATAAATATATATAATTTTTTATTTTATTTTTTATTTGTATATACAAAAGAAGAAATCTTTCTAACTGATTATGTACCTTCTCACGTAGGCAAAAAAAAAAAAAAACTAAAATAGCTTATAATCGCCCTGCTAGCATCAGACCCCACACCAGCCAATGGGGGCCAAGCGCTATTAATTTGAGCGTGACTATTTTTTAGAAAAAAAATCTGACGAACCGTGGTGGGTGGAGGAGGGGGGGACCAAGCGTTGACGCAGTCCAGGACGTGCTGTCCCACCCTCGGTTCATAAATAGCGATAATTTTTAATGCAATTTGGAAACCTCTCAAAAATAAGCCATCTAAGTCGTTTGTATATCCTCCATTAATTATTTTTCCATTAATTATTAAAAAATTACGAAAGAAACAAATAAAAAACTAACTTCATCACAAAATTAGAGAAGAAACTAATTAAAAACAATTTAAAAAATAAGCCATATATATACATATATATATATATATATATATATACGTCCAAGGGTTGTGGTCTAGTGGTTACAACAAATGGTTCCTGTGGGGGAGACCACGGTTCGAGCCCCCCCCTTGGACGTCGGCTGGGTGGCTTTGTGCCACGGGCGTACCAAGCCTACTTGGATGGGGTGAGGGCTTCATGTTGGGTGATCTGGGTTGTAAATCCCTCTCCGCGGAAGGGGGGCTCCCTGTCGAGCACTTTGGATTGTAGACCCCACTCCGTTCGGGTTGGTTGGGTGGCTCTGCCACGGATCCGAGCAGGTCAAGAATATATATATATATATATATATATATATATATATATATATATATATATATATATAATACACACCGAACTCAACTGGTTCTTGTGGTAAGTGAGAAAAGGTATAACCTACCTGACTAGGCGGACGGTCTCGGGATCAAACCGCTGGGGAAGTGTGGGGACAGTGGACCAAATAGCTTCCAACGCAGCGTGCATAAAGTCTCGTTCGTATTGCCGGACATCTAAAATAAAATAAAATAAAATATAACCATAAATTCTCTCTTTGACTGCCTTAAATCCAAAATTAATATATACAAATTAGTTAAAAATATTTTGGGTGTATTCGATTTTTTTATTTATTTAAAAATTCGTCTCTAATGTTCATTGGAACGAAAAGTAGACGGGAGGGGTCATTTGATCCAAATGTCAAATTCTTTGTTTTCAAATTTGGAAAAAAACTTTGGGGTCATTCTTATTTTGCTAAAATTGAAAATCTTAAAATTTTTTTTTTTTTTTAACTTTATCCCAAAATATACCTACCTACCTTTTGTGCAAATATAACGAGTACAAACAAAAGTGAAAAAGAAACAATTCACAATCGTGGCCATCTCTCTCTCCTCTGATTGTCTGATCCTTCTGCATTGTGTATGTGTTGGTTTTGCATCTTGGGGTCCCCTACCAAGGATAGATACTCAAGGCTGACACCTCCCTTGACGGATCTCCTTGAGAAGGAATGAACGTGAAAATGGACGAATCCATGTCAAGAAATTGATATCCAGCCATCATGATCGGTCCATACTGACATCTCAGACTTTACCATTGAGGGGTCCTCGTGCACTATGGACATCCCCATAAGCATAGTTGTATGCTCGACGACATCAAATGGCGTTAACAATTGTGCGTTGCATTTGCCCATGGGTGTGTTCCATCTATCCAAATTTTGATAAATGAAAATTTTAGGCTATTTGATGCTCTCAACTATTCAAGTTTTTCAACTTTAATATCCTAAATTTTAATATATATCAACTTAATATCTCAATTATAATCGTACAACATAATATTCTACCAGTGTTAATATAAGACTATAAATGATAAAATACCTCACATTCTCTCATCCCCTCTCTCCAACAACGACAACAACGACGACGACGACATCGATGTGTGACGACAGTAGGGGTGTGGGAGAGTGCATCCGGGGGTGGGGGACGACTGCGTAGGGGACACGGCGGGGTGGGGTAGGGGTGGGGGTTGGTGGGAGCGGCTGGAGGACGACGTGGATGGTGCAGTTGGTGTTGGAAAAAATTTACCTGCGATTCTTGTAAACAAAAATAGCAATAGATTAGATTTACCGGTCTACGGGACAGTCGCGCACGAAGCACTACCCTAAGAGTTTATTCGAGGTCTATGTGCAGACATCCTCTCGAATTCTCCTCGTGGTAAAATTTTCTTCCTATCGGTTTTCCGTCACGCACACTGTTTCGGAAGAATGATCCGAACTTAGCTCTTGCCCAGAGGAAATGGAATAAACAATAAAAAGAATAAGGAGGAAAGAGATTTCATGAGACAGAGGATTTGTTTTCAAGTATGCAACAAAAACAAAGACCTGTGTAGGCTTTGGTGATGGTTGTGGTCTTATAGAAGTAGGTGGAGAATCAAGGGTGTTTAGAATAAGATGAAAACTTGGCTGTGAGGATCGGTTAAGAGAGATGCTTGGATGGATTGGTTGCACATTATAAAATATTCTCCAACCTCAATGTTAAATAGAATTTAAAAAAAATTATGGCTAATTAAGTAGCCATTAAGGAATGATAATAAGGGCCACATAAATGATGAAACCTGTCAAAAATAAGGTGTGGGTTAATAAGGTTTAAAAATTGATTTTTTTTCAAATATCACACAACAATTCCTCCCAAAAAATCAAGTTTTGAAACAACAAAGATGAATGATAATAATAGAATAAGAGTTGAGAATTTTTGGGCAAGTATATACTATGCATAGATGAGATGGACTACAACATTGAATCTCACTTAGTGACTATTGTCTTTGTCTGAAGAAGTGCTTGATGGACTGTGCCTTGAATCAGACTTCTTGAACCAGATTCAGAAAATAGCACACATAGTACGCTAGAGGTTCTTGGATCTATCGGGACGACGCTTTTGATTGGCCATGCGCACTTTTTCATATTCATGACAGTTGTCTGGGATCACCCTGTCACATAGTCGCGGCTTTTACGACCTCTCATATAGGTAAGTCCTCAAAGGGTTGGTGATCGGAGTCAACCCTACATAATAATGCTTGGACCTATTAAGAGTTTAAAAACTCATCCTAACCAAATCGCACAAGAACACTGTCACCATAGGGATGAAAAATTATTGTACACATGTACAACCACTTGGATATTATTTTAATAAAATTTTAATCTCTAGTCAGTGTTCCATAAAAGTCACCTAAGTCCAGCTTGTTTCTACCCATTGAACCGGCTTCTTGGGATCTCCAGTCAGACTCGATTGGGTTGCCACTGCTGGTGACTTACTTATGGGCTTAACTCCATCCCCCTCGATGATTTTAGGATCAAAGTCCTATACATACTCTTCATCAATGTAAACAGACTCTTCGTCAAGAGATATGCAAAGTTCTTTTATGATTTTATAGTCAAGAATCACATTTTTGCCATTTAGACTATTTTAATGTCTTGATGTGCAGCTGCATGTACCTGTTCATCTTATAACTCACAGAAACATGCTTTAATAGTTCTTAAAGCAAAGTGATTATCACAATTTATTTTAAAAATAAATGACAGATACATAAATTTGCATATACATAATAAAATGTCTGAGCTATTCAGTTTAAGCACAAGCTACAATTACCATTTCAGAGTCTATGATACTCCTAGCCATGATAGTTTGTCACATGGACCTATCATCTTATGAGTATCTAGGTTGTTCCACAGGTGAATCCTTATTCATCTTCCGCTGCAACTCAGTGTTCTAAGTGTATTTACATTCAAAGAATATGCCATAAAAGACTCTAAAAAGAACACTTAGAATTCTAAACAAAATAATGATATTCTATTTATTTAGAAATTTTGGCATGACTGAGCTAGAATGTTTGATTACTCTTAAATTAGACTCACTGTAATCAGAGTCATTTAACATATGTGTGATTATATCAATTGCTAGTATCAGCCCCAAGATAGTGTGCTAAAAATTACATATGGCGTTACCTCCTCTTGAGAAAATAACCACTAAACCTTGCTGGCTTAGCACTAGAAGTTTCTTTTCTACCAGGCTATATTAACAATTGTGACAGTCTAAAATTCTTTAAAAATTAGTGTACTTAATCAATATGACAGTCTAGATAGCCAGAATAATAGTTTAAATAATTTTTGATAATCAACCTTAACAATCTTTAGTCAATCAAGTTTTAATCAACTTGGGTTAGCTGTAGGGGCCGGTTCACAGCTAGCTAGCGGTGGTCCGAAGACACTTAAGTACCGTGTCGCTTAGAGCTCTTTACACCATTTTTGATAGAAGGACCCTTTCGGCTTGTACCCAAATTAATCTCTACTTTAAATCTTAGATTTAAAGAGATTTGCAATATCATTAAACTATTTCCTTTAACTAAATTGATTGAATTTGTCAAAAAGAATTATAATGTCACATATTATATGTAAATCAATGTTTGTCTAACATAATCTAAATATTATGACAAAACAATATTGTGATATCTCTGTCTGAATAGAAATTCAAATATTAAGACAACAAGGTCAGCTAAGGTTCAATTAGAATATGAGTGAAGAAATTTTGTATTACTTACCTTCACCCTTAGCATGTTTGAGTCTTTTCTAACAAGTCACAATCTCTAATATTTCTGACTTAGAGAGAGAATATTATAAAGATCATGTTAGGAATAAGAGAGTACAAAAATAAATTTGTATTACCGTCATCGTTAATATGCTGCTCCATTACTAAAAATATTAAAATATTTATAATGCTTCTGTCATCGAGAAACAGAAGTTAGTTTTCATATTAACAAAAAATATAACTAAAATGATGCATAGACTTAATCATTCTATCACAACAATACAATTGACTATAAATTTTAACATCAAAATAATTCAAACACTATGTGCACAAGATTGATACATATTTTAATCAGGCACGAGTTGCCTAATTTAAAAACAAATCATTTAATGCAACAAGATTTTTCTCTGTTTGTTGTCTTGATTAAAAAGAAATATATATATACACATCAATATTCAATATGGTCCTCTAATGTTCAAAAAATATTCAATATTAGTCCAAAATGTAAGGATTAATCTCAACAAAATTAATATCACAATTGAAGAATCTAGAATGTTAAAGAAATGATAAGAACTAAAATTTTTGAATTAATAAAAAGAAAAATTATGGATTTCGTCATCATAATTATGTATTTAATGGAAATTCTAGACTCTATAAGAAAACTTTTTTTATAAGTAGTAAAATTTCTAAATATTTTTGAGACTTACTTAGTAAATGTCAGTATGTGCACGATCATTGATTTCCGCTTAAATATTTATTTTATTGGTATATTATACCATACAAATGGTATATTCCATGGTGAACACACTGTTAATGCTAATTCATTCCCAAATAACCAACACTGCATCTCCTTATTTTACTTTCAAATAGAAATGATAATTTCTATATTAAAAAATATTTTTAATAATCTAGCTAAGATTCTGAAAGAAGACAATAATGATATAAATACTCATGAGGATAAACATTTATAGTGGACAAATAGAGATATGATAAGGTTATTCCAAGTTAATAAGAGACAAAAATAACAAAAATTGAGCTGACCATAATGCAGCTTTGAATACCAAATAGGCTAACTGTTGGTAAATAATTTGTCTAACAATTTCTACCAAAGGTTCCACACATTTGCTAACTTATGCTTTACTGTATATAACTCGGCAATTGTTTTAAAACAATATCTAACAAAAGGTCACGGATTTAATATTTTGACCAAATCACAATATATTTATCAATATTTTATGAATATTTCAGTGATGAAATAAACAATATAACAATTGCTACTATTGTTTGTGCATATTAGTAAAGTAGATTATTACTAAACCATATAACATATACAGTCCCAATTGGAATTAGTATCACAAGCAGAATTTCTTCCTCATCAATGTGAATAAATAATTATTAGATCAATATATCTCCAATAAATCAGTTGACTTATTTTCTTGTAGACATAAAATGATAAAATATGTGCATAATCAGAAAGGTCAAAAGAACAAACAATTTGGTCATATACGTGGATCCTACAATCTTAACACCCTATGGCAAGATAATCAAAGAGATAAAATAATTTGCTTGTATCTATTTTGACATGAATGAATATCCGAATAAAGCATTCCTTAGTCAAGCATATCTCCATATGCCTTAAACAACAATATATGAATTTTAATTCATGTTGGAATCTAGCTTCAGAAAATTTAGGATGGTTTTGTACTAGAATTTAGCAAGTTCTATACTTAATCTTATGAACTCGTTAGCCCTCAAATTCTTGCACATGTAATATGATATTGAAAATGATATGTTCCAGTGAACATAATATATACTACTTACCTTCGCTAACATATATATTTGACGAAATTAATAAACAATATCTTATAAAGATATGTTAGCAAGTATTGAAAATATGGTTCTGTTACCTAAACAGAATAGAAAGTATCAATACATAATATGAATTTTCGGTTAATCATATTTTATACAGTGTTTTCTGATTATAAGTTAACATGTATGAAAATTATATTCTGTTAGAACGACATGAAGATGTTAAATAAAATCGAATACTATGAAAATTTGAATTCTATGATAGTAGTATTCCTCAAGAAGAATGATTCACCTGAGGAATAAAATAGATACTCCCCGATGATAAGGTTTTTATAACAAACTATCAGATATTCCAATTTCAAATTAGGGGCCTATATGAACATGTAAAATCTAAAAGTTGAATTGATGAAATCTACTTTCAGTGCTAATCGCCTATGAAAAAATCTTTCGTATGAACAAACTTTCTATTACTATGGAAAAGATAAGCCAATCTACTAGTGAAGAACATCTCTGAACTATGTGGCCTTACGAATGAGATGAATGACCATTTCAACTTGTAATGACTATTGACTTTAAACCAAGAAAGCAGTCAGCAATCAACATATTTACTTCACTTAAAGAACATATTGTTGGAATCCTCAGAAAGCTAAATGATTCTAAATTCTATGCAACCATAAACTACAGGTCCGTGTAAAATAAAACGAGGAACAATTTGTTCACCATTTGGTTGTTAACTCGAATTGAAAAATAAATAAAAATATAAGGATAACAAAACATGTGAACAAAATATACTCATTCTCTGTTGGGAATATGCTTAAGCAAAATTAAAATATGCTCATCACTCTCAACAACTGTATAGTTTTCTTTAAGAATACTGGTCAACTTCTAACCAAATAGATCGATGACCAGCATTTCAATAGCAACCTAGAAGGGGTGATTACTTCAAAAGTATGTCCGTATTGCATCGAGTTAGGCATGTACTTGATACAACAACCAGTAATCAGTGCTCAACATTTCAATACCATATCCCGGTATACAATACTGAGCAGTATTTAAGTTCTGTTGAGTATTTCATAAAGAAAAAACGACGTTAAACTGAACATGAAAAATTGATAACATAATTAAACTCTTAGATTGTTGAAATTTTTTTTACCTCCGATTCCTGTAAACAAAAATAGCAATATATTAGATTTACCGTTCTACGGAAAAGTCGCGCACGAAGCACTGTCCTAAGAGTTTATTCGAGGTCTATGTGCAGACATCCTCTCGAATTCTCCTAGTGGTAAAATTCTCTTCCTACTGGCTTCCCGTCACCGCACACGGCTTCGGGAGAACGACCCGAACTTAGCTCTTGCCCAGAGGAAATTGAATAAACAATGAAAGGAATAAGGAGGAAAGAGATTTCATGAGACAGAGGATTTGATTTTCAGGTATGCAACAAAAACAAAGACCTGTGTAGGCTTTGGTGATGGTTGTGGTCTTATAGAAGTAGGTGGAGAATCAAGGGTGTTTAGAATAAGATGAAAACTTGGCTGTGAGGATCGGTTAAGAGAGATGCTTGGATGGATTTGTTGCACATTATAAAAACATTCTCCAACCTCAATGTTAAATAAAATTTAATAAAAATTATGGCTAATTAAGTAGCCATAAAAGAATGATAATAGGAGCCACATAAATGATGAAACCTGTCAAAAATAAGGTGTAGATTAATAAGATTTGAAAATTGATTTTTTTCAAATATCATACAACAGTTGGGAGGGGATGGTGATATTGGAGGAGGCTATTTTTATTTTTTTATTTTTTGTAAATGATATAGTTAATCTTTACTGATGAAGGATGTCAACATAATTTTTTTTTATAGTTATTGGTATTAAGTTATTAAAAAAAGGTTAAAAACTATTAAATTTTAGAATATGAAGTCGAAAAATTTGAATTTTTTTTTTTTTGAATTTCAGACATAACGTTCGTGATCCGACGTAACGTTCGGAACTTTGTGCACACTGTATTACATATATTTGGATCCACTGTATCGACTCGATCTACTGATCTTCTACTATCCAGCCAAAATCTTATACCTCATCTCGGTAACCAAGTAAAATGATGAAATTACAATTTAGCCAATTTTCTATACCAATTGCATATTAGTGTCTTGTTGCTTGTTGAAAGCATCTATTATTTATTTCTGACAAAACCTCTCAACAAATGGTCGCCGACAGCATAACATCCCAAGCCACACATTCCCCCTTTTGTCCCTCAGAAACCCCACAAAGACACTATCATTTTCAGTGACAACGGTTAATTTCCAAATGCTCACAGATCTACAGTACCATTTTGTAGTTGAGTAGTGAATGTTCCACCATTTTCCTTTAAATACACAACTATTTGCTCCATCCTAATTTCATTTTCAGAATTTTTGTAGTTTTGAGTAGTGAATGTTCCACCATTTTGTAGTTGAGTAGTGCATTCTTGTTAGCCAGGAGACTATCAAATAGTTCTTCTGTGCAAGTGAACCTGCAAGTATCCGGGACCGTCAGGTCACCCAAGGCAAATCCCCAAACCAGGGGAATGCATCAAGCAAGAATGAATACTGAACGTGAATCACACTTGTAAACTCCCTCGACCAGATTTCAGTAATTTAGGATTATTTTTAGCTAATTAGAATTATTGCAACTTTTTTAAAAAATTTATTTTGTTTACATATCCTATTGATTGTGCACCTGTACCTCACACAATTAATTAGAACATTACACTAAGCTGTATTTCCTAAACAAAATTCACATACCTGCCCTAGACATGTTAGACTATTTTTCTGAATTTTGTGCAACTCCCAGATGCTTTATTTTGAGCCTCGTTTGAGACGCACAAATATCCTTACAAAAGTCCGTATTTATTTTCTATTTAATTTTCTGCTCTTTACCCATCTCTGTACCCCTAGAGATTTGAGGCCCAACCTGCACCAGTTTTGCACAAACAAAAATACGATAATATTCTACTTTGAATATACTATAATTAGTACATTGACACCGTAGTAAAATTATGACCCTACCTGCCTCTAAATAATTAGAGAACACCGTGCGCAGTATTTATTAAATAATAAATACGGTGACCCGTATCACCCAAAGAACCAGGCCCTGTCCCTGCCCAGGCTCACCCCCACACCCCCAAGGCACTTCTCCAGGTTTTTCCCTCATTTCTGTGCAATTCTGTATTTCTAGGAATCAGTATTTTTAAACAGACAATTTGCGTAATTACGCAAAATACCAATTTTAGGACCTATTTGCAATTTATAAAATTTCAAGGGTTTTTATACAAATTTCCAGTGTGAGGTGTCATCACCTCATTGGCTGGTGAACATGGACCGTCCACGTGTCAAGTGGGACCCACAAAATATCTGATAAATATCAAAAAAAATCTAAAAAACCAAAATACCCAAAATACCCTTGAACTTCTCCCTAATTACTACCCATGCCACTCAACCCTAACCCTATAAATACCCGACCCCTCCCCCATGCAAACCCTACACCACCACCCTCAGTCCACCTCCGGCCACCGAACCTCCGGCGAACTGCTTGCTACTCCCCTCCCCTTCCCTCCGACCACTGCCACCCCCTCCAGCCACCTCCTCCGCCGCCTAGAACCCCCGCAGCAACCAACCCGCCACCAACACCAACAGCCAACTCCACCACCCGACCACCCTCAGCACCACCCTCCGCCACCGTGCACCACCGCCACCACCCCCAACCGACTCGCCACCACCTCCTCCACCGTCCCGACCAACTCCCACCGCCCCACGACCACCACTCCGGCCGCCCTCACCCCCGCAGACCCTCCGCCCTCACCCGCACCAAATCTGCCACCCCCATCCCGACCGTCCCCCACCGCCACTCCGGCCACCCTTGACCTCCGCCACTGTCACGCCCCAGTCCCAAATACGTAGGACTAGGAACACGTAAGCATGCCAGCCGCATGGATATGGCAGCTCCAATATATGGAAACCATTACCCATACGTACGCTGTAATATGAATATAAACTCACATGTGGTATAAATAATGTCACAAGTCACAGATATGCTAATCTCATCCACACAACAAGTCATAGAAAAGAAATACTAACTAGAATAAGGAGTCTAAAATATCTAAAATAATAGTCGGGTGGAGACAAATCCACTACCAATGACTATATCCAAAACTAAAATGAGAGAGGAGTATAAAATCTCCAATATAAAATAATGTGAAGACAGAAGTGTATCAGCTAAAAGAATCCATCGCTAGATAATCAACGATGCTCAGAAGGTAAGACCTCCTCGACAGAAAATAATGCGTCAGGTCCGGGCCCGTACTCCTGCAAATACTCAAGAGCAGATACACCTGGCAGAGGACCAGGTCCTCAGAGGGACGTAACAAGATACAGAAAATACGAGCCAACTTGAATACAGTAAACATGCATATAATTTGAAAATAAATAAGTACGCTGTATAAGATAATCTATATGAATGCAAGTGAGGACAACTTTTCGACGTATGGGCAAGGGTAGTCTACTCGATCTAAGCCTCACAACTCACACACCCGTCTAGAACATCAGAAATCGACATACCTCTGGGGTAGCGACCAGCGCGACTCTACAGAAATCGACATACCTCTGGGGTAGCGACCAGCGCGACACACGCCCGTAGTGCGAGCTATATACTACGGTTTACCAGAGTGGTTAAAAGCCCATACGCCTAATAATTGTCCTCTATGATACTAAGTGCCATGTGTGTGTCAACATATCTAATACATAGTAATGACTGAAAGAAAACTACACATGCAAGAACTATACAGAAATAAAATAAATAAATATAAATATAAATAGCATGCAAAGTACTGTAAACAATTTGGCAAGGTATCTTACCTGGCAAGAAGCTGCAAAATGTAGTGTCCCAATGTCAACACCAAGAGTCAGAAGCTACGGCCTCAGAATGAACGTCTCCGGATGCTGAAATAAACATCACCAACGTTCCCAGAATGAGCAAAATAGCTAAAAAGCACATCCCTTTCGTCCAATTTGGACACAGGGGCAAAATGGTAATTTCGGATAAAAGTGGGGTCCACATGTGGCCCACTTTGCACCGAAAAGCGTGCCAAGGGTAACAGTCTCTAAATGGGATAAACTATAGGTCAAACAACTCTAAATGTCAATACGAACCCAACGGTATGTCCAAATGTGGATTCCGATGGGCCGAACACAATTTTGTCCAAAAAGTCAACTATGGGGCCCGCCAATTGGCGATCTGGTCAACCGTCTCAGAATTGCGTGAAAATTGGGTCACAGGACCAGCGCGTTACCACGAGTCCAGTGGAGCAAGTTTCGTCTCAATCTGACAAGCGTGCACAAAATACGTACGAGTTCCACACAAAAATTGCGACACGGTGCGTGTCCGCGGATACGGCCTGATTTCGGCGCGCACACGCGTCCGAATCAGTCTCCATGAATTTTCACGTGTCCAGTTATGCTGCGTGCACCATTCAGTATACTTAGTACACGGCGGGGCGGTCCCGTTTGGCGGGGCGCGCTCCGATCTCCAACTTTTAGAAAACCGAAAAAAGTGGGTGCGCGCAGTTTTGTGACGAATACAATTCTGTCCACAGCGACTAGTAGCACAAGGTTAAAATACAGAAAATAAACTAGGTCATGTAATCTACAGGTATCAAAAAGAATCACCGAATTCGGATCTCTGTGATGGGAGATACGAACTCGACAATATGGGTGGTCAATCTGGAATTCTGCGATTGCAGAATTCTGTCTGCTCGCGCTGATTTGGGAGCTGTTTTTCACCTAGGGGCACACGTTTTCCGAGGTTGACTATAAAACAAATACTGGAGAGGGTTGAGGGAAGATCATACCTATGAAAACGGAACAGCGTTTGGATGAGCGAGTCAACGGAAAAACACGCCGGAGCGAAGGTGCCTCGAGTGGGAGACTGCAGTTCGCGATGTCGGCGTCGATGGGATGATTGGATGGCTTGGGAAGGCTTCTCTAGCTGTGGTGACGGCTCTAGATGGGAAGAAGAAGTCTGGAGTTTTTAGGTTAGGGTTTTTGAGAGAGAAATATATATATATATATATATATATATATATATATATATATATATATATATATATATATATATATATATATATATGATAGAGAGAGAGGGAATAGGGGCGGTCCGCAAGGGGCGTTTGGTCGCTGGATGGTTAATGAAATGGGCGAGTCACAGCAAGTGGATTGCTAAAGAGGCGGGTCCTAGTGAATGTTAATAGTGGCTGCTTGCTTTACTATTAGTAGTAGTGTGCTGCTATTGCTAAGAAGTACATTGTAATAGTATTACTATTATATTATTATTATTTAATCATTATCTAATAATTCTTTTACTTAATTTTTCTTTTTAAATATATATATACACACACATATATATATATATATATATATATATATATATATATATATATATATATATATATATATATATATATATATAAATTCACACATAAGAAAATTTATAGATTAGGGTAATGCACACCGTTAGGCTAGCAACTGCTTAAGGGGTCTCCTACATGGAATAAATTCCGAAAAATTCCTGATGGTCCCATAAGTCATCTAAATGCCCGAACACCTAAAATAAAAATTAATAAAAATCTATTTCTCCTATTTAGCACATATTTACCATAATTAAATTATTAATTAATAAAAAAATAATAAATACAATCTTTTTAAAATAGGGGTTTTACAGCCACCCTCACCAGACTGCTCGCCGACCTCCCCTCCGCCGAACCGACCGCCTGCACCACCACCTCCGCCACCGCCCTGGCCGCAGCAGCCCCCGCAAGCCACCGCTACTGCTGCTGTTAAACCCTGCTGCTGTTGCAGCCGTCCCTCCGGTCAGCCGCCGTCGACTCCGCCGCCGCCCTCCCGCCGGCGACCAGCCGTGGGTCCCCTCTGTCGACCTGTCAGGTATAAATACCTGTACAATACGTATATACAGGATTAACCCTATATGTATGTATAAATGTATATATATGTATATAAATGTATATATTTATATATATTAATATATATGTTATTATATATATTTATTATTTAATTAAATACTAAAATACAGTATATACAGTAAATAAATACCTATTTATATTTCTGTATTTTTTTATTATTATTATTTATATGTATATGTATATATATATATATATATATATATATATATATATATATATATATATATATATATATATATATATATATATATATATATATATATATATATATATATATATGTATGTATATAGTTATATAATTATATATATATATATATATTACTATATATATATATAATATATATATATATACTTAAATACAGTATTATATACAATATAAATATTTATATTATATATTTATGCATCTTTTATTTCTGTTTTTCTTTTATTTATTTATATATATATATGTAATATATATATATATATATATATATATATATATATATATATATATATATATATATATATATATATATATATATGTATATATATATATATATATATGTATGTATGTATGTATGTATATATATATATATATGTATATATATATGTATATATATATATATATATATATATATATATATATATATATATATATATATATATATATATATATATATATATATATATATATATATATGTATATATATTTATATATATGTATTCTATGTATAATTATATATATATATATATATTATATATAATAATTATTATTATTACTATATACATTATATATATATATATATATATATATATATATATATATATATATATATATATATATATATATATATATATAGTGTATATATATATTGTAATATATATGTAAATATATATATTTTCTTTTTCTTTCTTATATATATATATATATATATATATATATATATATATATATATATATATATATATATATATATATATATATATATATATATATATATATATATATATATATATATATATATACCTTTTATTTTTTATATGTAATTATATGTATATATATACTATATACTAATATATATGTATATATATATATTTCAATTCCTGCATTTTTTTCTTTTCTTTTATATATATGTGTATAAGTAAATATATGTATCTATATATATATATCTATCTATATATTATTATATATATATTAGTATACATAAATATGTATATATATATATATGTATTTTATTTCCTGCATTTTTTTCTTCTTTATTATATATATATGTATATATATAAATATATGTATCTATATATATCTCTATCTATATATTATTATATATATACTTTATTATACTATATATATATATATATATATATATATATATATATATATATATATATATATATATTTATATATACTTTTAGTATATATAAATAACTATTATGCTATATTTCTGTATTTTTTTTTTATACATATATATCTATAAATATGTATTTATATAAAATGTATCTATTATATATGTATATATGCTATATAAATATATACATACTACTATATATGCTATATCTATATATATAAGTACCCTATAGTATATATATATATGACTATATATATATGTTGTCTTATATATATTTACATAGATATATATTACTATTATATTATGCCCTTTTATTTAAATTATATTTACGAGCATGTAACGTCTTAAACAGAAAATATCTCCAGCACAGTCAGTGACCCCCTGTCACAAGAACCCTCAGACTTGACTGTGAGATCAGGTTTCCAACACAATCAGGAAGTAGACAAGTATACCTTGCCAAGTTTACTGTTTAAATACAAATATTGTTATATGTTATTGTCCCTGAACTTCATATGATTGTAAGTACCTGAGATTGCCTCGGGTACAGTCAACAAGTACGTTGGCACATAGTGTAAATAACTTAGTCTTTTACAGACTTACCAACACTGTGAGGGTATCCTAATATCCTTCTAGACCCTGTCACGGGAACACACAACATGGATGCAATACATATTAGGATGCGAGCTGCGTATTTGATTAGCTACCAGTACGTGTGATACGCATCACGGCTTTGCATAAAATCAGAAAAACTCAGAAAAGTACGACTTGGCATTTAGTTACATTGGACGGAAAAGATAACTAGTAGACGTATGGGACACCCCCTCCTTGATATTTTTATCCTTCGTACCATGCTCCTTGGAGATGGACGTCGATTGCAGAGTGCCCATGAGTCTGGGGGCATATGACACATTTACTAGCCAGTCAACACGATTGGTGAATTAAGTCAGCATATGTCTAACCTACACATTCCCATGCGTACTACAAGGTCTTTACTTGCATTCACTTAGATGGTTAGCACCCTGTATTTATTTATTTATTCAGTATTTATATACATGACATATTATTTTCTGTATCTTGTTATGTCCCACTGAGGACCTGGTTCCCTTCCAGATTTAGACGAGGCCTTCTATCCCACGGTGTATGGTCCAGGACAGGAGACCAGGTGTGCTACCGAGAAAGAATTAGAGGAGACACCATCAGAATCTACCTGATTCTAGAAGCTTGCTCTCTTGGAGATGGAGATATTTTCCTAGATAGACGATACTTAGTCTATCTTATTTTCTGCACTATTATTATATTTTGTAGTGGGTTTATTCCCACTAAGTGTGTACTATGACATTTTCAGACTCAGCATTATATATATTCAGCACTATTTCCTGATATTTCTGTGGATGAGATAGATTTACCTGTATTAGACTTGTAACAATTTTAGGACAGCGTAGCACGTTCCTTTGGGTCCATTAAAATGGATTAAACCCTTAGTGACGTATCAGCTGGCCAATGCCACGTGACCTAGTTCCTTACATTTTGGGACTGGGGCGTGACATGGTTTTAGTAGTGGCCCATGCAAGTCTAATATATTGCTAGTGGTATGATGACATGCCCAGCAAGCCTGCTATAGGATAGAAATACTAGGTCCCATCCACACTGACTTCATCAAATTTTTTTGCATCCTGATTGATTATCAATTATAAATTCCTTATGCTTTTTATTCTATCTTCTTCAGAAATATGGACATACCCGGTGGACATGCGATTGATGGGGCTGACCCAGCAACAGACCCCTCGCCCGATGTCCAAGGAAGCCCGACTACCCCGAGAGACCAATTCCCTAGACGGATGCTGGTCTACCCGGCAACCCCATACATCCACCAGAATCCTGCCCAGACAGAAAACCAGCCCAGCATGAAGGGCAAACCTCCCAGGACCCAACACCGCAGGCGGAGACACCTCTGCCTCCACCTCCAGCTCTTCCTGCCATGATGCCACAGCTTGAGAGCCAACCGCAAATATTCCAGTTCCTCCAGGCCATGTTACAAACTCAATGGCAACAGACTGAAGTCCTGAGACAGTCTCAGTGGCAACAGACTGAAGCCTTGAGACAGACTTTGATGACGGCTTTGGAAAGAACCACTGCTCCGGCACTAGCACCTGTCCAACCAGTGGGCACAGTCCGAGGCTTCCGCCAAATGAGCCTGAGAACCTTTAAAGGCAGCAAAACCCCAGAGGAGATCTCAGACTGGATCTCCAGCACAGAAATGCTGCTGGAAGGCTCGCAAGTTACCCCCGACCTGTGGATGACCGCCGTAAAAGCTCAACTCTTAGGCAATGCCCATCACTGGTGGGAATCTATAGAGCGTAGCATCGACAAAGATCAAACTTGGAAACAATTCTTGGAGCACTTTAATGCCAAGTACTTCCCTGCAACAGTCCAAAATCCCTTATACTCCCAGTTCTTGCACTTGGAACAGGAAAATATGACTGTCGACGCCTACAACGCGGAGTTCAGCAGACTAAGTCGATTCGGCACCATCTTGATACCGAATGAGCTGGAGAAGGCCAAAAGATTCCACCATGGCCTCACCTACGAGCTCCAGAGGTATACGATATCACAGTCAAGGATCTCCTATGAGGAGGTTCTTGCAGAAGCAAGGGTGCAAGAGGCTATTGGCCGAGGAGCGAGACGCTCTAATCCAAACATCTCGGCCAAAAACCAGCAAGGATCAGGAGGTCCTATTCGTCGTCCACAAAATCAGACGCAGCAAACGACGGGACCCTACCAGAAGAAGGAGCTCCCGACTTGTCACTATTATGGCAAGAAGGGGCATTTTGCCAATGACTTCAGAAAGAAGAAAGGACTCTGCCTAGTATGTAGAGCTAGCCAGCACATGGCAAGGGATTGCCCACAACGCAAAGATGGAGCCCCGGGCCAGAAGACGCAGACCTCAACTGGAGGTACACATCCTTCAACACCTGGAGGATATCAGAAGGGAGCACCCCTGGCTACACAAGAGGCCCAGTTCAACAAGGCCAGATAACAGTCTGGAGGACAAAGGCACGGACAAGCCTTTCCTTTAGCTGCAGTTGCCGAAGAACCCGAAGGTGAAACCATCACAGGTACCATTTTTGTTGCATCATTACCTGCAACTATATTATTTGATTCTGGCGCAACTCTGTCATTCATATCTAGTAGTTTTGTAGCCATGCACAAACTAGTCACTTTCCCACTACCTAAGTGCTGGAAAATTCTTAATGGAGGAGGTATTGTTCCAGTTACCAATATTATTGAAACATGCCCGATAGTCATTTGTAGTAGAGAGCTAAGAGCGCGATTTTTGGTACTCCCTATGCCAAATTTCGACGTCGTCTTAGGCATGGACTGGTTAATCCAGAACAATGCTATCCTAGACTGCCGAAAAGGTAGTATCACCTTTAGACCACTAGGACACCCGAAGTTCGAATACGTACGAGGTACCATCGAGCAAGGAGTAGGCCAGACTCCTAGAGCTTATATGGCAATGGAGATAGCACCCCCAACAATCATTGCAGAATTCGAAGACGTATTCCCGGAGGAATTGCCAAGCCTACCGCCTGACAGAGATGTAGAGTTCACTATTGAGCTGATATCCGGAGCTGCACCGGTATCCTCAAATGTGTACCGACTGGCGAAGAAGGAGCTTGACGAGCTAAAATTGCAATTGGAAGAATTACAAATCAAGGGATTTGTTCGTCCTAGTGCATCACCCTGGGGAGCACCAGTGTTATTTGTACCAAAGAAGGATGGGACATATCGGATGTGTATTGATTACAGAGCCCTCGACGCTTTGACAATAAAAAACAAGTACCCCTTGTCACGCCTCGATCTCCCGCAGGCAATCGGCCGTTCCCGCTAGGCGGGAATCACCCTCGCCAGCGCTCCCGCGGAACGATCGCTTAACCCATCCGGGCGTGATGCCGCACGAGCGTGAGCCACGCCCGTGCAAGGCCATGGTTCATTGGCTGGCGGCAAGAGTTCTAAGCCACAGAGTCGCACAGATTGTCCGAGTGCAGCGGAGTCATGAACGCATAGGCGATCGGTAACAGGTTCACTGAGTCGATAATATAGCGAAAGCATTGAAACAAAGTAAAGTAATCTCTTTATTGATATGAACAAGTGTTACAGGCGGCGTATAGCCGAGATTACAAGTCGCTCAAGCCTCTCTCTCTGAAACAGTATAAGCGTGCCAAGTGGCTACAACTGTGGAATGAATGTACAGGCGATGGTCAGGCGACGCTCCAACATTATTTCTTGTATATGTGCTTCAGTCCCGGACGCACCGTTGCAAGGCTTCAGAGGGAACTCCTGGTCTTAGCACGCACGAAGGAGACATCCGCACCGAACGAGGTTCTTCCGCACCCTGCACACAAACTGGTAGATTATCAATACATTGAATGCACTGGTGGGGAAGCTACTCGCCCGCTCGACAAATCCAAACACGTAATACAGGTTCCGTGCACAACTATTAAGTTGTCTTTCTAGTTGCCTTAGGATCAGTTTCATGCAAGTATTGAATAGCCTAACGTGTCGGGCAGTGCGCCGTGCGATGTTAGAGGAAACACGGCAAGACTTACCAACTTACCATCTCCTTCCCTGTCCAAGGCAAACATTGAGGCAAACATTGTTAATTCAAGCACGACAAGTATAAACGTTCAGGGGCATAGCATATGCAAATACGAGGGTCGTTGAACGGGACAGTATTCGGTGTGCTCAGTTGTTCTTTGGTGCGATGCAATGACTCGCACACGGATAGCCGCTAAGCGAGGATGACTTATCTATATGAACATGAGTCACTGGCAAAGCCATAAAGGACTAATCCCAGACGAGAGTGGAACGCAACGAGAGCACACGATGCGCTATAAACCATCTCGCCCGTACACGATGGATTGTACATGAAGTAGTCCAAGGCCAAGATGGAATGCAACAAAGTACACGATGCGCTACAAACCATCTTATCCGTACACGATGGACTACACACGTGATGTGGTCCCGGGAAAGTAGAAAGCAACGAAAGTACACGAGGTGCTACAAACCACTCGCCCGAACACGAGGGACCACATGCGAAGTTCTATCCGGATCAGATCGGCCCCAGTGCCCCGGTGACCGTCCGTAGAACTATACCTCGTTTCCGAGTTGTCCGTGACATGCACTTTCTTTTGGGTCTTTCAATTATCACGAGATACACGAGAACAAGAGAACACGAGTGCACAAGAACATGAGAACACGAGTGCACTGGAACACGAGTACACGAGATACTTGGATCTTATTTTCTGTACAATGAATAACTTGTCAAGATCAATCAGGCACGGAACGACTACTTAGTAGTCTCCCGGGGTTTGGATGAAAACAAGGTAACATTCAAGCAGACAAGCATGCATTGTATAAATATAATATTTACGTTGGCTCGGGCCCGAAGGTAAGCCGAGAAGCAAGATCGTTAGGGACTTTCCCGGGTAACACGTTCTAGGGCAGCATGCGAGGGTCTGAACATATGTACATAAAAGCAGTATTTTATTTCCATGTTCTAGCATAAGCAATACAAGTTGGGATTATTCCCTTAGATAGGTGCGTTGGATTTATTAACATGCATGGGGTGATTCACCTAGCGACTAGCATGAATATTCTAGATTTTATGTGTGCTGGCTAAGCAAAGACAAGTTCACCGTAGCCACCCACCTTAGTGATGATTCGCCTCGGTAGAGCGATACGTCTGAGCGAGCCTCTGAAAGTCCAAGCCGGATTCCTGTAGGGACAAGTCTGGATATCCTTTGCTTCTCGTTCGAGACAAAGTGGGTCGGAACAGCTGCACTTTTGCCGTTTGAGACGGCAGTCCGCTTGAGCGGAACGGGGTGTTACACCCCTTGCCACGAATTGACGATATGTTCGACCAACTGACGGGAGCTGTGGTATTCTCAAAAATAGACTTGAGATCAGGCTATCATCAGGTCAAAGTACAGAGAGAAGACATTCCGTAGACAGCATTCAAGACTCGTTATGGTCATTATGAGTTCCTGGTGATGCCTTTTGGATTGACTAATGCACCAGCCGTATTCATGAACCTGATGTATAGAGTCTTCCACCAATATCTGGACCAGTTTGTGGTAGTCTTCATCGACGACATCTTGGTGTATTCAAAAAGCCACGAGGAGCACGAAGAGCATTTGAGACTAGTGCTAGAGATGCTGAGACACGAGAGCCTTTATGCTAAACTAAGCAAGTACGAGTTCTTCCTTGATCGTGTCGCTTTTCTTGGACACGTGATCACAGGAGAAGGCATCTCGGTGGACCCCGCAAAGATCTCATCTGTGGAGACATGGCCAACCCCGACCAACGTCTCAGAGGTGAGAAGCTTTCTAGGACTTGTCGGATATTACCGGAGGTTCGTAGAAAACTTTACAAGAATCGCAGAGCCAATTACCCGACTTACCCGTAAGGATCAGGAGTTCATATGGTCTGCGGAATGCCAGACAGCTTTCGATGAGTTAAAGAAGTGTCTGACTACTGCCCCCATCTTGACCATACCATCTGGATCCGGAGGTTTCGTAATCTATAGCGATGCATCCGAAAAAGGATTGGGTTGTGTCTTAATGCAACATGGAAAGGCTGTAGCTTATGCCTCAAGACAACTGAGGACTCATAAGAAAAATTACCCCACTCACGACTTGGAGCTTGCCGCAGTCATCTTTGCCCTGAAGCTATGGAGACATTATCTATACGGCGAACGAGTGGAGATATTCACCGATCACAAGAGCCTGAAATACGTCTATACCCAGAAGGACTTAAATATGAGACAAAGACGATGGCTCGAAGTGATGACAGATTTCGAGATCGATCTACAGTACCATCCAGGGAAGGCTAATGTAGTAGCTGATGCATTAAGCAGAAGACCCTCGACATTCTTTATGATCACCCAACCAAGTCTATTAAGAGATCTAGAAAAGTTGAAAATAAAAGTCATTATGCCAAGAATTGACGGCCAAATGTCAAATTACCAGCTACAATCAACATTGGTCGAAAGAATCAAGGCTGCACTGCCAACAGATGCAAGATTTCAGAGGCTTTGACAAAGAACAGAGGCTGGAATCCAGACAGGATATCGCATACACGAAGATGGGACTCTAAGATGTGGAGAACATCTTTATGTTCCAAATGGAGAACTTCGTGAAGAGCTGATGTCAGAAGCTCACAGCTCAACATACTCTATACATCCAGGAGGCACAAAGATGTACAGAGATCTACGACAATACTACTGGTGGCATGGAATTAAGCGAGAGATAGCACACTTTGTGGCAAAGTGCCTGGTGTGTCAGCAAGTCAAGGCTAAGCATCAGAGATCTGTAGGTCTACTTCAACCCCTCCCAATACCCGAGTGGAAATGGGAACACATTACGATGGACTTTGTTACGGGCTTCCGAAGAAGTCCCAGTGGTCGTAATGCTGTATGGGTGATCGTAGATAGACTCACAAAGGCTGCACATTTCCTACCTTTCAGAGTCGGACAATCTACATAAGTCTTGGCAGACATGTACATGAAGGAGATAGTGCGTCTGCATGGAGTACCAGTCAGCATAGTGTCTGACAGGGATACGAGATTTACATCTTACTTTTGGCGAAGTATACAAGAAAGTCTTGGTATCCGCCTCAAGTTCAGCACCTCGTATCATCCGCAGACAGATGGCCAATCAGAACGCACCATCCAGACACTTGAAGATATGCTGAGAGCCTGCATGCTTGATTTCAGCGGATCATGGAAAGATCATTTGCACCTGGTAAAATTTTCCTATAATAATAGCTATCAAGCGAGCATCCAAATGGCTCCCTTTGAAGCATTGTATGACAGGAAATATCGTTCCCCAGTATGCTGGAGCGATGTTGGCAAAAGACATATCTTGGGACCAGAATTGGTTGTTCGTACGGTAGAAAAGGTAAAGAAGATACAAGGACACCTACGAGCTGCACAAGACAGACAGAAGCACTAGGCCAACGTTCATCGACGACCTCTAGAGTTCCAAGTGGGAGAGCATGTGTTCTTGAAGATCTCACCTACCAGAGGAACTATCAGATTTGGAGGAAGAGAAAAGCTGAGTCCAAGGTACATTGGACCCTTCGATGTATTAGAACGCATCGGAGAAGTTGCCTACAAGCTAGCCCTACCTCAGACCCTGGAAGGAGTACATGACATCTTCCACGTATCTCAGCTGAGAAGGTACATTCCAGACCCGAGTCATATACTGGACCATTCAGAGATTACCGTCGGCCCAAGCCTATCATACCAGGAGGAGCCCGTAGAGATCCTAGATCGTAGCGAGAAGGTATTGCGAGGCCAGACTATCCCTCTAGTTCGTGTTGCATGGAGACATCATGCACCAGGTGAATCAACCTGGGAACGAGAAGAGGATATTCGACAGCGTTTCTCCCATCTATTTCCAAACCAGGGTATGTCCTAATATTTTAAATCAATCTTACATTCTCATTATATGTCTGTTCTTATTTCGAGGACGAAATATTCTAAGGAGGATAGATTATAAACTCCCTCGACCAGATTTCAGTAATTTAGGATTATTTTTAGCTAATTAGAATTATTGCAACTTTTTAAAAAAATTTATTTTGTTTACATATCCTATTGATTGTGCACCTGTACCTCACACAATTAATTAGAGCATTACACTAAGCTGTATTTCCCAAACAAAATTCACATACCTGCCCTAGACATGTTAGACTATTTTTTTGAATTTTGTGCAACTCCCAGATGCTTTATTTTGAGCCTCGTTTGAGACGCACAAATATCGTTACAAAAGTCCGTATTTATTTCCTATTTAATTTTTTGCTCTTTACCCATCTCTGTACCCCTAGAGATTTGAGGTCCAACCTGCACCAGTTTTGCCCAAAAAAAACCCGATAATATTCTACTTTGAATATACTACAATTAGTACATTGACACCGTAGTAAAATTATGACACTACCTGCCTCTAAATAATTAGAGAACACCGTGCGCAGTATTTATTAAATAATAAATACGGTGACCCGTATCACCCAAAGAACCAGGCCCTGCCCCTGCCCAGGCTCACCCCCACACCCCCAAGGCACTTCCCTAGGTTTCCCCCTCATTTCTGTGCAATTCAGTATTTCTAGGAATCAGTGTTTTTAAACAGACAATTTACGTAATTACACAAAATACCAATTTTAGGACCTATTTGCAATTAATAAAGTTTCAGAATTTTTTATGCAAATTTTCAGTGTGAGGTGTCATCACCTCATTGGCTGGTGAACATGGATCGTCCACGTGTCAAGTGGGACCCACAAAATATCTGATAAATATCAGAAAAATATCTAAAAAACTAAAATACCCAAAATATCCTTGAACTTTCCCCTAATTACTACCCATGCAACTCAACCCTAACCCTATAAATACCTGACCCCTCCCCCATGCAAACCCTACACCACCGCCCTCAGCCCACCTCCGGCCACCGAACCTCCGGCGAACTGCTCGCCACTCCCCTCCCCTTCCCTCCGACCACTGCCACCCCCTCCGGCCACCTCCTCAGCCGCCTAGAACCCCCGCAGCAACCAACCCGCCACCAACACTAATAGCCAACTCCACCACCCGACCACCCTCAGCACCACCCTCCGCCACCGTGCACCACCGCCACCACCCCCAACCGACTCGCCACCACCCCCTCCACCGTCCCGACCAACTCCCACCGCCCCACGACCACCACTCCGGCCGCCCTCACCCCCGCAGACCCTCCGCCCTCACCCGCACCAAATCTGCCACCCCCATCCCGACCGTCCCCCACCGCCACTCCGGCCACCCCTGACCTCCGCCACTCTCACCGGACTGCTCGCCGACATCCCCTCCGCAGAACCGACCGCCTGCACCACCACCTCCGACACCGCCCTGGCCGCAGCAGCCCCCGCAAGCCACCGTTGCTGTTGCTGCTTTTAAACCCTGCTGCTGTTGCAGCCGTCCCTCCGGCCAGCCGCCGTCGACTCCGCCGCCGCCCTCCCGCCGGCGACCAGCCGTGGGCCCCCTCTGTCGAACTGTCAGGTATAAATACCTGTAAAATACGTATATACAGGATTAACCCTATATGTATATATATATGTATATATATATGTATATAAATGTATATATTTATATATATTAATATATATATTAATATATATGTTATTATATATATGTTAATTTTTAATTAAATACTAAAATACAGTATATACAGTAAATAAATACCTATTTATATTTCTGTATTTTCTTTTTTTATTATTATTTATATGTATATGTGTATATATATAAATATATTTATATCTATATATATATATATAGTTATATAATTATATATATATATTACTATATATATAATATATATATATACTTAAATACAGTATTATATACAGTATAAATATATATATTATATATTTATGCATCTTTTATTTCTGTTTTTCTTTTATTTATTTATATATATATATATGTATTATATATATATATATATATATGTATATATATTTATATATATGTATTCTATGTATAATTATATATATATATATATATATATTATATATAATAATTATTATTATTACTACATACATTATATATATATATATATATATACAGTGTATATATATATTGTAATATATATGTAAATATATATATATTTTTTCTTTTCTTTCTTATATATATATATCTATATATATATATAGTTATGTATAGTATTTATTATATATATACATATATTATATATATATATATATATATATATATATATATATATATATATATATATATATATATATATATATATATATATATATATATATATATATATGTATATATATGCCTTTCATTTTTTATATGTAATTATATGTATATATATACTATATACTAATATATATGTATGTATATATATTTCAATTCCTGCATTTTTTTTCTTTTCTTTTATATATATGTGTATAAGTATATATATATATATATATATATATATATATATATATATATATATATATATATATATATATATATATATATATGTATATATATATATATATATATATATATATATATATATATATATATATATATTATATATATATATTAGTATACATAAATATGTATATATATATATATATGTATTTTATTTCCTGCATTTTTCTTTTTCTTTATTATATATATATATATATATATATATATATATATATAATATATATATATATATATATATATATATATATATATATATATATATATAAATATATTTATCTATATATATCTCTATCTATATATATATTATATATATATATATATATATATATATATATATATATATATATATATATATATATATATATATATATATATATATATATTATATTTATATTTATATTTATATTTATATATACTTTTAGTATATATACATAACTATTATGTTATATTTCTGCATTTTCTTTTTATACATATATATCTATAAATATGTATTTATATAAAATGTATCTATTATATATGTATATATGCTATATAAATATATACATACTACTATATATGCTATATCTATATATATAAGTACCCTATAGTATATATATATGACTATATATATATGTTGTCTTATATATATTTAAATAGATATATATTCCTATTATATTATGCCCTTTTATTTAAATTATATTTACGAGCCTGTAACGTCTTAAACAGAAAATATCTCCAGCACAGTCAGTGACCCCCTGTCACAAGAACCCTCAGACTTGACTGTGAGATCAGGTTTCCAACACAATCAGGAAGTAGGCAAGTATACCTTCCCAAGTTTACTGTTTAAATACAAATATTGTTATATGTTATTGTTCCTGAACTTCATATGACTGTAAGTATCTGAGATTGCCTCGGGTACAGTCAACAAGTACGTTGGCACATAGTGTAAATAACTTAGTCTTTTACAGACTTACCAACACTGTGAGGGTATCCTAATATCCTCCTAGACCCTGTCACGGGAACACGCAACATAGATGTAATACATATTGGGATGCGAGCTGCGTATTTGATTAGCTACCAGTACGTGTGATACGTATCACGGCTTAGCATAAAATTAGAAAAACTCAGAAAAGTATGACTTGGCATTTAGTTACATTGGGCGAAAAAGATAACTAGTAGACGTATGGGACACCCCCCTCCTTGATGTTTTTATCCTTCGTACCATGCTCCTCGGAGATGGTCGATTGCAGAGTGCCCATGAGTCTGGGGGCATACGCACATATACTAGCCAGTCAACACGATTGGTGAATTAAGTCAGCATATGTCTAACCTACACATTCCCATGCGTACTACAAGGTCTTTACTTGCATTCACTTAGATGGTTAGCACCCTGTATTTATTTATTTATTCAGTATTTACATACATGGCATGTTATTTTCTGTATCTTGTTATGTCCCACTGAGGACCTGGTTCCCTTCCAGATTTAGACGAGGCCTTCTATCCCACGGTGTATGGTCCAGGACAGGAGACCAGGTGTGCTACCGAGGAAGAATTAGAGGAGACACCATCAGAATCTACCTGATTCTAGAAGCTTGCTCTCTTGGAGATGGAGATATTTTTCTAGATAGACGATACTTAGTCTATCTTATTTTTTGCACTATTATTATATTTTGTAGTGGGTTTGTTCCCACAAAGTGTGTACTATGACATTTTCAGACTCAGCATTATATATATTCAGCACTATTTCCTGATATTTCTGTGGATGAGATAGATTTACCTGTATTAGACTTGTAACAATTTTAGGACAGCGTAGCACGTTCCTTTGGGTCCATTAAAATGGATTAAACCCTTAGTGATGTGTCAGCTAGCCAATGCCACGTGGCCTAGTTCCTTATATTTTGGGACTGGGGCGTGACAACACTTGAATGATAATCATGCTAAGTATGCATCTGAACGAGGATCGTGTTATGTACTGATGGAATTCCAGCTCGTGGGGCAATATGCTCATTCAGACTAAGTTTAAGTTTTATGATTATCATATCAAGCTATGGAAAAAGGATAGACCATGACCTGCATTATCGCGGACAACTTGTGTGCACAAGATATGTTATGTTGAGTTCCACGGACGGTCACCGGGGCACTGGGACCGATCCGATCCGGATGGGACGTATGTATAGTCGTATGTTACCCGGCAAGTATTATACGACGGGGCTCGCCACCCACATTGTACGTTACTTTGCCCTGAGACTAAACGATCCTTTATGGCTATGCCAGCGACATCATGTTTATATAGATAAGTCATCCTCGCTTAGCGGCTATCCGCGTGCGAGTCACTGCATCGCATCAATGAACAACTGAACACCTGAACGATTATGTTAAAATGACTCATCGTGTTGCATATGCTATGCCCTGAATGTTTATACTTGCCCGTGCTTGAATAAATTATTTGCCTCAGACAGGGAAGAAGAAATGGTAAGTTGGTAAGTCTCGCCGTGTTTCCTCTCATGTCGTACGGCGCACTGACACACGATTTAGGCTATTCAATATTTGCATGAAACTGATCCTAAGGCAACTAGAAAGACAACTTAATAGTTGTGCACGGAACCTGTATTACGTGTTTGGATTTGTCGAGCGGGCGAGTAGCTTTCCCACAAGTGCATTCAATGTACTGATAATCCACCAGTTTGTATACAGGGTGCGAGAGAACCTCGTTCGGTGTGGATGCCTCCTTCGTGCGTGCTAAGGCCAGAAGTTCCCTCTGAAGCCTTGTAACGGTACGTCCGGGACAGAAGCACATATGCAAGACATAATGTTGGAACATAGCCTGAACATCGCCTGATCATCGCCTGTACAGTCAATCCACAAATTGTAGCCACTTGGCACACTTTACTGTTTCAGAGAGATAGAGGCTTGAGCGACTTGTAATCTCGGCTATACGCCGCCTGTAACACATGTTTATATCAATAAAAGAGTTACTTTACTTCAAACTTGTGTTTTAATACTTCCGCTATATTGTCGACTCAGTGAACCTGTTACTGATCGCCTATGCGTTCATGACTCTGCTGTACTCGGACAATCTGTACGACTCTGTGGCTTAGAACTCTTACCGCCAGCCAATGGACCATGGCCTTGCACGGGCGTGGCTCACGCTTGTGCGGCATCACGCCCGGATGGGTCAAAGCGATCGTCCCGCGGGAGCGCTGGCGAGGGTGATTCCCGCCTAGCGGGGACGGCCGAAATAGCCTACGGTAGATCGGGGCATGATATGTTGGTATCAGAGCCTGGCTTCTACGCCTTTGGACTTCGATTCGATATCTCTGTTTCGAAAGCTCGTTCGTGGATTATGTGCACGCTCTCTCTCAATGCCTCGATGGGATGTTCCAACAATAAGTCTAAATACTTTTAAAATGCATTTTGATTGATATGCTTGCTTGTATGCTGTTGTGCTGCGAGTGGCCTTTGTGCCAACCTGTACGAACCCTTGAGAGTATCGCAGTAGCTTGTCCGATTTTCACTAACCCTAAGTTTGGTTGAATGCATCTATTCGAGGGACGCCTTGAACTAGTGCACCATCCAAGACTTAAGAAAAGGTAAAACTCGAGTGCTAAGACTTCGCTATCACTAAGCTGGTTGACGTGTTCACGCTAGAGGGCCCTTCGAAAGTGCGTATGATCCAGACTAAGCGATATGCTAATTTCGACGCTTGTGCAAGTGAATATCCAAATGAACAAGTACAACGACTTGTCTAGGATTGCCTCAACCCTAGATTACTGCTTGTCATCAGTAAGTCTCGAGGACGAGACTTTTTATGAGTTAGGTAGGATGTAACACCCCGTTCCGCTCAAGCGGACTGCCACCTCAAACGGCAAAAGTGCAACTGTCCCGACCTACTTTGTCTCAAAGAAAAAGTAAAGAATATCCAGACTTGTCCCTACAAGATTACAACTTAGGCTTTCAGAGGCTCGCTTGACGTATCGCTCTACCGAGGCGAATCATCGCTAAGGTGGGTGGCTACGGTGAACTTGTCTTTGCTTAGCCAACACACATAAAATCTGGAATGATACATGCTAGTCGCTAGGTGATTCACCCCCTGCATGTTAATAAATCCAACGCACCTAGCTAAGGAAATAATTCCAACTTGTATTGCTTGCTAGAATATGAAAATGAAATACTGCTTATATTCAGACCCTCGCATGCTAAGTCCCTAACGATCTAACTCTCGGCTTACCTTCGGGTCCGAGCAAACGTGTCTGCTTATGTTCCTTAGAAACGCATGCTTGTCTGCTTACGAATTTCTAACGTGATTGTATTGTGCAAGCATTCTTGTTAGCCAAGAGACTATCAAATAGTTCTTCTGTGCAAGTGAACCTGCAAGTATCCGGGACCGTCAGGTCACCCAAGGTAAATCCCCAAACCAGGAGAATGCATCAAGCAAGAATGAATACTGAACGTGAATCACACTTGAATGATAATCATACTAAGTATGCATCTGAACGAGGATCGTATTATGTACTGATGGAATCCCATCTCGTGGAGCAATATGCTCGTTCAGACTAAGTTTAAGTTTCATGATTATCATATCAAGCTATGAAAAAAGGATAGACCCTGACCTGCATTGTCGTGGACAACTTGTGTGCACAAGATATGTTATGTTGAGTTTCGCGGACGGTCACCGGGGCACTGGGACCGATCCGATCCGGACGGAACGTATGTATAGTCGTATGTTACCCGGCAAGTGTTATGCGACGGGGCTCGCCACCCACGTTGTACGTCACTTTGCCCTGAGACTAAACGGTCCTTTATGGCTATGCCAGTGACATCATGTTCATATAGATAAGTCATCCTCGCTTAGCGGCTATCCGCGTGCGAGTTACTGCATCGCATCAATGAACAACTGAACACCTGAACGATTATGTTAAAATGATTCATCGTATTGCATATGCTATGCCCTGAATGTTTATACTTGCCCGTGCTTGAATATATTATTTGCCTCGGACAGTGAAGAAGAAAGGGTAAGTTGGTAAGTCTCGCCGTGTTTCCTCTCATGTCGTACGGCGCACTGCCACACGATTTAGGCTATTCAATATTTGCATAAAACTGATCCTAAGGCAACTAGAAAGACAACCTAATAGTTATGCACGAAACCTGTATTACGTATTTGGATTTGTCGAGCGGGCGAGTAGCTTTCCCATCAGTGCATTCAATGTACTGATAATCCACCAGTTTGTATGCAGGGTACGGGAGAACCTCGTTCGGTGTGGATGCCTCCTTCGTACATGCTAAGGCCAGAAGTTCCCTCTGAAGCCTTGCAACGGTGCATCCGGGACAGAAGCACATATACAAGACATAATATTGGAATATAGCCTGAACATCGTCTGATCATCGCCTGTACAATCAATCCACAAATTGTAGCCACTTGGCACACTTTACTGTTTTAGAGAGATAGAGGCTTGAGCGACTTGTAATCTCGGCTATACACCGCCTGTAACACATGTTTATATCAATAAAAGAGTTGATTTACTTCAAACTTGTGTTTTAATGCTTCCGCTATATTGTCGACTCAGTAAACCTGTTACCGATCGCCTATGCGTTCATGACTCCGCTGCACTCGGACAATCTGAGGGACTCTGTGGCTTAGAACTCTTACCGCCACCCAATGGACCACGGCCTTGCACGGGCGTGGCTCACGCTCGTGCGGTATCATGCCCGGATGGGTCAAAGCGATCGTCCTGCGGGAGCGCTGGCGAGGGTGATTCCCGCCTAGCGGGGACGGCCGAAATAGTCTGCGGGAGATCGGGGCGTGACAGCTAATTCAAACGACACAAGTGCAATGACCCGACCTACTTTGCTCAGCGAGAAGACTCGTTTGAGGTAAATGATTCCAGACTTGGCCCTTCAGGAGTTCAGACTTAGACTTTTAAAGGCTCGCTCGGAGTATCGCTAAGGTGGGTGGCTATGATGAACTTGTCTTTTCTTAGCCAGCACACTTAAAATATGGACGAAGCATGCTAGTCGCTAGGTGAATCACCCCTTGCATGCTAATAAAGAATACAAAGCACCTAGATACCCATGTTGTATTACTTGTTTTAAAACATGAAAATAAAACTTGGTTTATAACATAGACCCTTGTATGCTACCTTTTGTTTCGTGCAAGTAGACTTCGCTATGCCTCGAGTAGATCATTATATACTTTTTGTAGTGCACTGCTTCACTTGTTTACACTGCTCGTTGACATAGATTATGTCGCTCGATATGTCCCTGTATGGTTGCACTCCTCGCACTACCCCTTAGACTATGCCAACGTAAATGCTTATGCTTCATATAAATGCATGCTTGCCCGCTTACTTTATAGTTTGTACTCGTTGCCTCATTTCAATGCTTGCCACATGAATTTATGCCACAAAATCAAGTAACACTATCCATATCGTACATGCATCTAGTTAGCCAGAGAACTATCAAATAGTCATTCTGTGCAATATGAACCTACAAGTATCCGGGACCGTTAGGTTGCCAAGGCAGTTCCCGAACCAGGGGAATGCATCAAGTCAAGTTTAACTCTGAACGAGAATCATTTCAAGAATCACAGCTCGTGGAGCAATACTTGTTCAGAACAAGAATCAAGGATTATTATGTCATATTGTGAATCTGGAAGACCCAAGACTTGCATGTCGCGGACAACTGGGTAACAAGGGAGATTCTCGAATCTCGTTCCACGGATGGTCTCCAGGGCACCGGGGCCGATCCGATCCGGATGGAACTTATGCAACACTCTTTTTCATATACAAGCAGGATGGCGTGTGTGCCTCACGCTGCATCATTCTCGCTCTAAAATTGATAGTCTCATGTACAGGACGGGATATCGTGTAGCGTCTCATGTACTTTATATTGCACACCATCCTCATTCATGACTATAACCCGTCCTTTATGGCTATGCCAGCGACTCATGTTCATATAGATAAGTCATCCTCACTTAACAGTAATATGCGTGTAAGTCATTGCATCGCATCGAGTAACTTGTAACACCTAAACGGATATCAGTATTAGACAACAGTGCACACTTGTACATATTTGAACAATTGAGCATCCATTGTAACACACCTGAGTAATCCGTGTAACTCGTGCACCTAAATTGGAACCCGCTCATGACACGCATGTTTGCTTATGCAATTGCCCCTAGATTTTATTATATATACTGGTGCTTGGTTTAACTTGGTTTGCCTTAGACACGGAAGGACGAATGGTAAGTTGGTAAGTCTCGCCGTGTTACTTTTATATCGCACGGCGCACTGCCACATGAGTTAGATTTTTTATTATGCCATAAAACTGATCCTATGGCAAGACTAGAAAGATAACTTAATAGATGGTGCACGGAACCTTTATAACATTTTTAGATTTATCAAGCGGGCGAGAAGCCTTCCCACCAGGGCATTCATATACTGATAACCCACCAGATTGCTTACAGAATACGGGAGAACCTCGTTCGGTACAAAAATCGCTTCGTGCGTGCTAAGGCATGGAGTTCGCTCTGGAGCCTTGGAGTGTTACGTCCGAAACTGAAGCACATATACAAGACATAATATTAGAATATTACATATGTATCATTCCACAATTGTAGCCACTTAGTACGCTTTTACTATTTCGAGAGAGTGGGCTGGAGCGACTTATAATCTCCGCCTAGCGTCACTTGTAACACTTGTTCAATACCAATAAAAGCTTGTTTTACTTCTATACTTGCGTTATTCATTGCTTCCTCTATTGACGACTCTATGAACTTGTTACCAATCACCTGTTCGTTTCTTATTCTGCTGCATTCGGACTATCTGTGCGACTCTGTGGCTTAAATATTTTATCGTATGTTCGGATCATGTCCTTGCACTGGCACAGCTTGTGCTTGTGCGATATTACGTCTAGATGGAAAAGATCGTCCTACGGGAGCACTGGTGCGGTAATTTGCACCTAGCGGGGACAGTCGATTACCTGTGGGAGATCAGGGCGTGATAGTGAACGGGGTACAAAAGTGTGTGCATCGGTGGCAGGACGTGGCTTCGTTGCTGCACAGCCACGGATGGCAGATGATGGTGCAGGCGACGACGGTGTGCCAGGATTTACTCCGGACCAATGGCAACAACTTATTTCAAAGCTTGGTAATTCTTCGGCCAAATCTTCGGAGGATCGTATGGTGGGTAAGTCCATTGCACCTTGGATTATTGATACATGCGCTTCGAATCATGTTATAGTAAATTTGGATTTATTGTCGGTGGTGACAACAATGGAGGAGTGTTCGGTTGGACTCCCGGACAGACGGACTACGGTTGCCTCGTGTTGCGGGCGTGTTGCTTTTGCACCAGGCGTGGTTATCACGAATGTTCTATTTGGACCTCAATTATATTACAATTTAATTTATGTGTCTCATCTTATTGATGATATAAATTGTGTTCTATAATTCACTAAAAAATTATGAGTGATACAGGACCCCAGTTTGAGGACCCTAATTGGCGTCGGTAAATGGCGGGACGGACTCTACTACTTTCGTATTGTACCGAAGAATTAGGCATTGATAGTGACTGGGACGACTTCTGTCATGCCCCGATACCGCAAGGGTCAATCATCCTCGCCTGGATCCTTTGTGGAATCGATCGTCCTCGCTTGGGCGTGATGCCGTACGAGCCTGGGGTTGCGCTCGCACAAGGCAAGAATGTGCAGTGATAGGAACCCATTTGAAACACAAGTTAGAAAACATATTCATAGATAGTTGAACACAAGGTATAGGAAGAAAACATGCTTTTCATTGATAATTCATAGTAATTTACATAGAGATTATATTTGATGCGTCTCTCGGCTACTTGGTTTGCATTACAAAAGAAAACTCAAAAGTAGGTCACGCTCCATCAGATAAGCCTTGTCGTCCGTACATTATGCCCTTGTATAGATTGAAAATCCACGTCTCCAAAATAAACTGGCTTCAACTATACTTCAAAATAGAATAGATTCTAACGCCTTCTCGTCTATCTACTAGCGTTGCACACTCTGAGTGTCTGAAATAATTACCCACAACGTGGGTCAGTACTCAGTTGTACGGGTGAGCAGGACGAATCCACTCGCCTAAATCAATACTTGCTTATTAGGACGAGCATGCATTAAAATGATCTTGCTATTGAGAACTAGGTGAATTCAGTTCATATCAGTTGCATGATTTTAGAGGAAAAAAATAACGTTGAACCCATAAAGCACATCGGTTGCTTACTCAACCGATGCACGCCTTTCCTACAATGAAACACAAGTATACTTACCATCTGCACAAGATAATAGATTAGCATGTGTTCTATCTATATGCGGTCATTGGTGTGATCGATACCATGGGGACTTATCTAAGGCATTGCAGTGCGCCCTGTTAGCCCGGGTAGCAAGCCCTGCTGAAGGTCCCGTAATGCATCGCGACTAGCACAATCAAATATTCCCCCCGGGTCGATACGGTTTCAGTGCCCCAGAATACCATATCGAGGAAATGCCAAACCTTGTGCACAAGTTGTCCCAGACCATGCAAATGCGTGAACAGTTCAACTATCATACAATGCATGAGATAAAACAGAAGAAATAAAGCAGCAACATATATACTTATTAAACAGTTCATATTTTCTCAAAGTCGTGTTCCAATTTTAGTGTCCCGTGGGTTCAAACTCTTTGAGGCACCATGTCGCAACCAATATTCCAATTGTCGTTTGTATATTGGGCTCGTGTTTATATCGTGTTCATGAATATACAAGTTAGTCTACAATTTTTATGTTCCTTTCTACAATTTTTATGTTCCTTTCTTAGTGGCTGGCATGCATTGTTGCTAAGGATTTCCTAGGTGTTCAGTCGGGCATTATCGATTGAACGTTTGAAACATTAGAGATGAGGATGTGAAGAAGTAGGAAAGAAGGGTCCAAACTACCCACCGATTAAGGAAAGTGCTGAAAGAAGGAGTCCTGCCTAGCAACGATCAAACGTCAGTTACACGAACCTGCAATAGCATGAGCACCGAGTTTAAATCCTTTGCCTATCCTTCCTCCCGAACTCCCCAAGAATCAAAACTCCAACCGAGAAAGCCAACAATAAAAACCAAGCAAATCGAAAGCAACACAAAAACAAAATCCTAAAGCAACATCAAGAAAACCAAGCAACAAAGCACGAAAACTATTGGATTCGTTTCAATAGAGGCATATCCATGAGTTGGAAAAGATTATCGTATTTTGTCCGTGGCAAGAGGATGCCGAAGATTCTAAACACCAAACTATGACTCAGACAGACTAGCCACAAGCCCAACTATATAGTGCGCATTTCGGTCGGATCAGGATTTGAGGCACTACAACTTCTCTGGATATTTAGCATCAGCGACTTGGGCATCCTTCTGATAAAGTAGTAAAGTAACTTCCTGTTGTCAGTAGCTTTAGTAGTTCAGTGAATAAGGCATGTGAAGTTTGCCATGATGCAAAGTATCTTTTCTATCAGTGACTCTCGGGTTGTTGCAATTTTTTATTTGATATATTATGATCTTTGGGGGCCGTATCCTATGCCTTCTTCGTGTGGAGCTCAATATTTTTTGACGATTATGGATGATTTTTCTCGTGCTGTTTGGGTGTTTTTGTTGATTGATAAGACTGAAGTATACAAGATATTTTCGTCATTTTTTTCTATGATTGAGCGGCAATTTAACTCCAAAGTTCGTATTATGTGAAGTGATAATTGTACTGAGTTTAATTGCCTGCGCGACTACTTTGCATAAAATAGTATTTTATTTCAGACATCTTGTGTAGGTCCACCTCAGCAGAATGGGAGGGTCGAACGAAAATATATACATATTTTGAATGTGGCACGTGCTTTACGTTTTCAAGAAAATTTGCCAAAAAAAATTTGGGTGAGTGTATTTTGGCGGCTGGTTATTTGCTCAATCAAACTCCTTCGAGCCTTTTTGATTTTAAAATCCCCTATGAAATATTATTTAGTTCTTCTCTTTCTTATGATGAATTACGTATTTTTGGTTGTCTTTGTTTTGCCCACAACCAAAAAGCTAAGATGGATAGGTTTGCTTCTCGTAGTCGAAAGTTTATTTTTGTGGGATACCCCCATGGCAAGAAGGGCAAAAAATTGTATGATCTAACTACTGGTGATTTTTTTGTCTCTTGAGATATTAAATATTATGAGAATGAGTTTTCCTATTCTCTTGAAGATGATCGTGGTGATATGGTTCTCCTGAGCTTGCGCCCCTTATCTTGGGCGGTGATGCTTTGGGGTTTGATCTACCTCATATGGATGTGACGGCCGTCGTGGAGGCTGAGGCCGCCATGGAGGACAGCGCGGCTGAGGCTGCCTTGAAAGATGCGGCAACGGAGGATGAGGCAGCGGTAGTGGTGTCGAATGGTGAGGGTGGACTGGGGCGTGACATGCGTACCAAGATTCCATCTGTGAACTTAGTGACTTTGTTACAAATACAATAGGAAAGTTGTCTCATAGTCCTCCCTCCCAATGTTCCACCACGTCCAATCATTCCTCAGGTACTCCTTATCCTATAACACATTTTTTAAATTCTGACCGATTTTCTTTCGGACACAGAAATTTTCTTGCAGCTGTAACTACAGGTACAGAACCGACCTCCTTTAAAGAGGCGGTTAAAGATGCATGGTAGCGAGAAGCTATGCAAAAGAAGATATGGGCGTTGGAGGATAGTGGTATCTGGACCATGGAGATGCTTCCGGCTAAAAAAAGTGCTCTGGAAAGCCGGTGGGTGTACAAGATAAAGTATAACTCTGATGGGAGTGTTGAGCGGCTTAAAGCCCGTTTGATGGTTTTTGGAAATCATCAGGTTGAAGGGATTGATTACACTGATACTTTTGCTACGGTTGCAAAAGTAGTTACTGTTCGTGCCTTTCTAGCTGTAGCCGCAACAAAAAATTTGGAACTACATCAGATGGATATTCACAATGCCTTCCTACATGGAGACCATACTGAAGAAGTGTATATGAAACTACCACCTAGTTTTCACCTGGTTTCCAAACCAAACACCCTGGTCAGGTATGTCGGCTTCAAAAATCTCTTAATGGGCTTAAACATGCGTCTCGTTGTTTGTTTGCAAAGTTGGCATCTTCTTTGCGGGAGTACAGATTTTGCCAATCGTACTCTGACTATTCGCTTTTTACTCTTCATAAGGTCGATGTTTAGATAAATGTTCTTGTGTATGTCGACGATTTGATTCTCTCTGGCAATAATTCTGCTGCTCTTACTTCTTATAAGAATTATTTGAGTACATGCTTTCACATGAAGGACTTGGCATGTTGAAGTTTATTCTTGGTGTTGAGATAGCTCAAAGTGCGAAAGATATTTTTCTTTTTCAACGAAAATAAACACTCGACATTATCTCTAAGACATGATTGTTGGGGGTGAAACCCATAAGCTTTACTACCAGAATAAGTTAAATTAGCGACGTCTGAAAATGTTGCTAAATGGCCTAAAAATGTCGCTAAAAAATTTAGCGACGTAATTAGCGACGTTTCAATGAAGTCGCGTTTAAGCTAGTCGCTGACAGGAAAAATATTACAAAACGTAGCTATAGCGACGTTTTTTAGCGATGTATTTGCGTCGCTAATATTTTTCATATTAGCGACGTTTAGTGACGCAACGTCGCTTAATTAGCGACGTATTTTGTGTCGCTAAACGTCGCTAATTTTTTTCTGTTTAGCAACGTTTTGTAACACATTTAGCGATATTTTATTGACCTGGCAAATATTGTCATATCAGCAATTTAGCCACATTCAGCGACGTATTTAGCGACTTATTTAGCGACATAATTAGCGACATATTCAGCGACAAATTTAGCGACAATTTAGCAACATAATAGTGACGTATATAAACGTCGCTAAACATCGCTAAATTTTTAGTGAAAAATAAAAAATGGAATATAAAATGGTTTCCAAACTAATCTTCCTGCAGTTTATGAATTCACAACTTATATAAATAGACCCGGAGTAACCCTCCGTTGAATTCGCTGGGTTCGCCGACCCCTTCGATGGAACACTCAACACCAGTAAATTAATATACATTTAATATAAATAATATAGTAAAATTTTAAGAAAATAAAATATTGGGATTACAAACCAAGTCAGGAAAAAATCTCGTCGTAAAAAATATAATAAATATCCACACAACTGAGTGCAAGAAATAAAGTCTCAAAGCCTCAAAAATAAAGAATATTCATAAATAACCAAATATCATAGGTCAAAACACAATCAATCAGTAAACTATCCTAACAATGACTACTGCGGATCTGCAGGAGGCTGACCACCGTCGCGCATCAAGGATAAGAATAAATCATACTGCTCCCATGAAATTAACACCTATGTCAATGGAGAAGGCAGCAACATCGGTGGAGTTTGTGTCGATGAAGGTGCATCAGGAGGACGTATCTGCTCTAACACTGCTAGTCGTTGGTTCTATGAATCCATGGTAGATAACAGCCTCGTACTGCTATGAACCATTGAATCATGCATCATCATCAGCCTTTTGTCCAAGGACAGCTGTAATGCCTGCAGCTCCGTCACGCTGCGCTCTATCGACGCTCTAAGATCAGCTGTCATTTCCCTGAGCTCCATGATGCTACGCTCGAGCGTATCAAATCGTGCGATAAGCGTCGCATCGTTCGCCTACGGCTGGGACATGGGCTGCTTCTCCATCCTTCGCAGTAACTCGTCATGGGGAGACGCAATCTGACGGTCAACAGTCTCCTGGACTCGTGTCGACGCCTGCGAGGGCTGTGGGGAATGCACACTTGCAGTGGAGGCCCAAGAGGACTGCGTCGCAACAAGGCGCCATAGGATCCCGTACCGTAGTACGTACCCCTCTGGAGACCACCAACGACGGTCACCCACAGCTCGTCCGTCGATGGGGCTGGAGAGGGCAGCGAGGAAGTACCAGCTTCTCCCGCTGTAGGTGCACTAGCAGTCGTCCGTTCACGCAGCCTAAGATACTCGGCCTAGAAAAGTTTGGATACTCGATAATTGCTAATGTGTCTAAGGTATATTACTAACTACATGGATATTTATTTGCATATTTCCTAAGTTATATTAAAATTAACACAAAGTAAAGTAATACTTACATAGGTCTGCGAGGTCCTCTCATCAATGAGATTTCCACCCTTTCGATGGGTGGTCAGGAAGACGGTCACCATGTTGGCATCCTCACCCCTCTGTATCTGTTAAAAATATATTATTTAGTACTAAAATTAAATATTTTATCCTACTATCATTGTATCGTATTTGTATTAAAATAATATATCTGAAATAAAAAATATACCAAACGACAAAAATATTCCGTCATCGGAATCGAGCCACCACACCACTTTGCTGCCTTCTTTCTAGCTGCCTTGGCCTTCTCAGACCTTTTCTTGTACCTCAGATCATCGAATCTAGCCCTCATTGCAGTTCACTGCTCAGGCGTGATCCAACCTTAGAGCGATCATGAGCCTTCTGGTCATCTAGTAGCCTGTACTCGTCGCAAGAGTACTGCCATATCGTATCATCGACGGAGTCGGAGATGTAATGCCCCGTTCCCCCTATTCGGGGAGCGCGGCCAAGGAATACTTATGACCGTCCGAACGGGACAGATTGAATTAAGATCCTTTCCTCGTTATGGATTGGTTTCTTCGGAATCAGGTCCCATATTCAATGGATTGTGCCTCGAGGATGGACTCGGCGGCAGAGTCGAGAGGGGCCTTTCCGTTGCGTTGGTTTCTTGTCCGTTTTCGTGCCGCTTGGATGCTTTCTTGTTGGTTTTATGACTTGCGTTTTCTTGAACGGTTTCAATGGATTTTATTGCTTTCGTTCTTAGGATTTCGCATTTCGTATCGAGCCTTGGAGACCGAAGCAGGAGGTATTGATCATCCGTTGGTGCGTGCAGGTGATCGTGTAGACGACGCGCGAGCGGAGTCTTAGGGGCCTCTCCTTCTTCTTCCTATTCAACCAAACTTGTGAGTGGCTCTATTTCGATAAGCACCTTCTTTCCAAGGGCTCCGTTCATAATAAAACTGACTCAGTTGGGCATTCAATCAAACGATACCAATTAAGTAACAAGTTGGATAACAAGATAAAGATAAGAAGTAGGCTTGGAACACCCATTGCTTGTCATACAAACCTTGCATAATTTATTGATGCATGCATGTTCGTTGGGTGTTTAATGGGTTGGTATCTATTGATAGTTCAAAGTGTTCTTCTATAAACTGCTGCATGTTATTTCATATAACTGTTGGTTGATTTTGATAGTACAGTAAAGCAGTTTCATACATGATGTTCTTTAAATGGCTAGTAGGTAAATCTATGAGGTAGAGTCATAGAAATGGTCATGGGAATTCTTGTGCACAAGGGATCCAGGTTCCTGCGAGCGGTTCCGGGGCACCGGGCCGTTTTGACCCGGGCGGAATCTACTTTCTTAGTACTGGGAGCGGGGAATTGTAGCGGGGCTAGCTACCCGCGCTGCAAGCGTCGCCGCCAGCCCAGACTAAACCCATGATGGCTGGTAGAACAACAAAGAAGGAATTTGTATATATTTAAACTGTGCAGACTAACTATGTCTTCGTGGCAGGGAAGGCTATGGTAAGTTGTACAGGTGGTTCAGACGGGACAGGTAAAGCCACCGAACGGTGGCATGTGAAGTTATGTTATTTTGTTCTTGCATACCTGCTAAATGAAATCTGAACTAGGCAAGAATAGAAACCCACCTAAGAACATAATTGTAGCATACTCATTAGATCTCATCTCATGAGCTTGGTAAAGTTGAGCAGCTAGCCTTCACCAGTACTTTCCGAAGTACTGACCCTCGTTGTAGCAGGTTCCCCGGCGCAAGGCAACGCGGCGAGGAGCTGAAGTTCTCCCCGAACATTTTGGGATCCTTGGCGGTTCGTGGCCAAGACTTTTGGAGGCTCAAGCTAGAAGCCTTTCCCTCTCTCTGTTGCTGAATATCGCTAAGGCGATGGTGCTTACTCGCACCCAAGGTGGTTTTGCGTTTTTGAATCTATGTAAAGGGACATAATGTATGGATCGGCTATCTCATTTTGCGTCCAAGTTTGTAAGCCCGTGGGCATTTTATACTTTTGAGTCAAGCAATGTAAAAAGATGTTCATTATAAATAAAAGAGAAACTTTTCTATGCCTCAACCTTGTGTTATCTTATATGTCCACTCTGTTGCATTGTTCTAAAGAATATCCTTATGCCTAAGGCCTTGTGCACGCGCGCCCTACGCGTGCACGGCATCACGCCCGGGGGACGATTATCGAATAGCCGAAATCGGGGCGTGACATATTGGTATCAGAGCATGCTTCAGATCCTTTGATCTCACAAAGAAAGTTTCTAAAGAGGACCTTGTTCCTTCCAAGTAGACCCTTGAATTCGCTTGGCCAAAATGAGATACGTTCCATACAGTGAGTCCATAATATACCTTGAGACTAATACAAGTTACTTTCCTTTCAAGGAACGACTTCCGAGCCGGGTGCACAAGCGCAGATGGTGGCGCAAGTGCAAGCGAGTAGTTCAGGCACCTCGGGCAGCTCTGGGAGTCCAGCTGCCGCACCCTCTGCCGATCCGTTCGAACGAATGATGCGTTTGATGGAGACGCAGCAGAAACAAGCTGAACTACGGCAGAGTCAGTTTGAGTCACGGATTGAAGCCCAATTCGTGGCGCAGCGACTTCAGGCGGATACACAGCAGAAGCAGATGAATAGCCTGCAAACGATGGTGACGAATATGGTCGCCAACAATCATTCTGCATCCGCCCCCGCAACCGTGCCTATAGTTGCTGAAGCCACCGGACCGCAGAATTCTCAGGGTACCTTACCCTCAGGCGAGAACGGGTCAATCGTCTCAATATCAGAATTCAAGAAGATGTGCCGTGCTACGTTTAAAGGCACCGAGGACCCTTCCTTAGCGATGGACTGGCTGGTCGAGTTGGAGGACCACTTCGAAGCGCTGTGCCTAGACGAGACCAAGAAAGTGGCGTGTGCCCAACTTCAGCTCCGACAAAATGCACATGATTGGTGGGATGTGCACAAGCAAGCTATTTTGAGTGAAGGTGGCACAACGGCTATCTCCTGGTCCGTGTTTCGCAAGGCCTTCGTGGAGGAATACCTTCCACCCGCCGTCCGTCGCGAAAAGGAAGACGAGTTTGCCCTACTGAAGCAGGGGGACATGACGGTACGTCAATACGCTTCAGAGTTCAACCGACTTGCAAAGTTTGCCAAGTCTCAGCTCGTCGATGCCGAAAGTCGTGCCAGAAAGTTTGAGCTCGGACTACGACCTTCTATCCGTGCTCACGTCGTAGTGACTCAATATCGTACCATGCGGGAGTCCTTGAATCATGCACTGTCCCTAGAGTCGCAGTATCCTCCAGTTAGCACCGGCGCTGTGCAAAAATCACAATCACAAGCGTCCTGCCAACACAGGAGGAAACAACGCGCATAAGTGCCACAACAACAACGGCGGCTCCCAAGACTCGAATCAGGGAAAGAAGCAAGGACAAAATTGTGCTTACTGCCGCAAGCCAGGACACCACATCAGCGAATGTCGCGCGGGCAGAGGAGGATGTTTCAAGTGTGGCAAGGTGGGCCACATTGCTCGTAACTGTCCAACACGTTCCAACGATCCATCTTCACACCGTCCGCAGCAGAACAATGACTCAGCTCAGGGTCAGGGGCAAACTCAACGAGCGAACCAGGCACCGCCAAACGCTCAGGGCCGAGTCTATGCTTTGACTCGGGACGAGGCACTTGCGTCGAACACGACGGTGTCAGGTATATTACTTTTTAATAATGTACCTGCTCGAGTATTGTTTGATTCTGGTGCAACACATAGCTTCATTTCGGCAGATTTTGCCGCCGAACACACATTCCCTATGACACCACTAGGTTTAAACCTAAGTGTTAGCACTCCTTCGGGCGTAGAATTATCGGCTCGCTTAGTCTGTCGTGAAGGTAACATTTGCATCGGGGGACGGAGATTGTCATTAGATGCGATAGTTCTAGACATAAGGGACTACGATCTTATTCTGGGGATGGATTGGCTCGGCGCTTGTTCAGCTACAATCGACTGTGCGAAAAAGGAAGTCGTGTTTCGTTTGCCCGGCGAGACCGAGTTTTGCTTCACGTGCAGTCCTGAGTCGAAAGCGTCAAATGCCTGCATGGTGATCTCAGCAATGTCTGCTCGACGGATGATTCACTCCGGCTGCGAAGGGTACTTAGCGTCCGTTCGAGACACTCGGCAAGATTGCGCAAACGTTGAGTCTATCCCCGTTGTGGCGGATTTTCCTGATGTGTTCCCCGACGAGTTGCCAGGCATGCCGCCCGAGCGGAGACAGAGTTCACTATAGACACGTTCCCAGAAACTCGACCAATTTCCAAGACGCCGTATCGAATGGCCCCGGCAGAATTGAAGGAGCTTAAAGTACAGTTGCAAGACTTGCTAGATAAAGGATACATTCGGCCTAGTGTATCTCCGTGGGGTGCGCCTGTACTATTCGTAAAGAAAAAGGATGGCTCGTTGCGGCTCTGCATCGACTATCGCGAATTGAATAAAGCGACCATTCGTAACCAGTATCCTCTTCCAAGAATAGATGATCTTTTCGATCAGTTGCAAGCTGCCACAGTATTCTCTAAAATCGACCTCCGTTCGGGCTATCACCAACTAAAGATCAAGCCAGACGATGTGCCAAAGTCAGCTTTTCGAACTCGCTATGGCCATTATGAGTTCCTGGTGATGCCGTTTGGACTAACCAATGCGCCCGCTGCCTTTATGAGTTTAATGAACCTAGTGTTCCGGCCCTATCTCGATAAGTTTGTAGTAGTATTCATCGATGATATCTTGGTGTATTCGAAGAGTGAGGAAGAACATGCAGAGCACTTGCGGACCGTGCTACAAACTCTTCGGGACAACCAGCTATATGCTAAACTGAGTAAGTGTGAATTCTGGCTAAGTAGTGTATCTTTCCTCGGGCACATCATTTCTACGGGAGGCATCTCAGTCGATCCGAAGAAGGTGGAGGCCATTGTCGAGTGGAAGCGACCTGCATCCGTTAGAGAGATTCGAAGCTTCCTCGGGCTAGCGGGCTACTACAGACGGTTCGTGAAGGATTTTTCCAAACTTGCATTACCTCTGACTCGCCTCACACAAAAGGGAGTCGCATTTGAGTGGTCCGCCGACTGCGAAGCTTCGTTTAAAGAGTTAAAGCATCGCCTCACCTCTGCCCCGTTACTTGCATTACCAGACGAGATCTCGGGATTCCAAATATTTAGCGACGCGTCCGGGCAAGGCTTGGGGTGTGTACTTATGCAGCGAGATCGAGTGATAGCCTATGCCTCCAGGCAACTAAAGAAGCACGAGAAAAATTATCCTACACACGACCTGGAATTAGCGGCAATTGTCTTTGGCCTGAAATTGTGGCGACACTACCTTTATGGAGTGCCTTGCCGAATTTATACTGATCACAAGAGCTTAAAGTACCTATTCACCCAAACGGACCTCAACCTTCGTCAGCGCCGTTGGCTAGAATTGATAAAAGATTACGACTTGACGATAGACTACACGCCTGGAAAAGGGAACGTTGTAGCGGATGCTCTGAGTCGGATCTTCGTTGGGTCTCTGTCAGTCGATCGCAGGTTACGAAGGGACTTAGAAGAGTTGGGCATCGAACTCCGAATTCGATATCGTGGCGCGCGGGTCGCTCAGATGCGATTCGTACCCAACCTAATAGAGCGGGTCACATCTACTCAGAAAGACGACCCTTTCCTAAGGAAGATGCACGAGCAGATTCTAGCGGGGAAGGCGAAGGACTTTGCAGTAGATGAAAATGGAGCGTTGCGGGTGAACGGAAGGCTATGCGTCTCCGATGATTCAGAACTTAGAAAGGAGATCCTTGCGGAAGCTCATTACGCAGCCTATATGATCCATCCCGGGAGCACGAAGATGTATAAGAACCTCCGAACGACCTTCTGGTGGCACGGCATGAAGAAAGATGTCGCACTCTTTGTGTCCCAATGCATAACTTGTCAAAGGGTGAAAGCAGAGCATCAGAGGCCGGGCGGGGAGATGCAAAATCTTGCTATCCCGGAATGGAAGTGGAAGCACATCTGCATGGATTTCATTGTTGGCCTGCCAAGGACGCAACGGGGGAACGACGCGATCTGGGTTATCGTCGACCGGTTAACCAAGTCTGCATACTTCATTGCCATCAAAAGTACTCGGAGCGCCGATCGCCTCACCCAGACCTACCTTGACGAGATAGTCCGGCTGCACGGAGTGCCAGTTTCTATAGTATCAGATCGGGACGGGCGATTCATCTCGCGTTTCTGGGAGAGCCTTCAGCTGGCGATGGGGACCAAGTTGAAGTTTAGCTCAGCCTATCATCCACAAACCGATGGTCAGACGGAACGAGTGAATCAGATACTAGAAGACATGTTGCGCCTCTGCGTGATCGATTCGAAGTCAAGTTGGGACGTCTACCTGCCGCTGGCGGAGTTTGCATACAACAACAGTTATCAGTCCAGCATCGAGATGGATCCGTACGAGGCTTTGTATGGGCGGAAGTGTAGGTCACCAATCTGCTGGGACGAAGTCGGAGAACGGCAAATCCTTGGGCCGGAGCTGGTTGAACAAACCGTACAAAAAGTTCGGTTGATTCGTGAACGGTTGAAGACAGCACAAAGCCGACAAAAGAGTTATGCCGATGCTCGACGTCGCCCCCTTGAATTCTTTGAAGGGGATCATGTGTTCTTGAAAGTCTCGCCTATGCGCGGAGTCATGCGATTCGGAGTAAAAGGAAAGTTAAGTCCAAGATTTGTTGGACCGTTTGAAATTCTCAAACGGGTTACTCCGGTCGCCTACCAAGTTGCTTTGCCGCCTGCCCTATCAGAAGTACACAATATTTTTCACGTTTCACAGCTGAGAAAGTTTGTACACGACCCGAACCACATAGTCGACTTGGGTCAGTTGAATCTGCAAGCGGACTTGTCGTACGCGGCAGAGCCTGTCCAAGTTTTGGATCGTAAAGAGAAGCAGTTGCGGAACCGAACCGTCTCGCTAGTGCGCGTCCTGTGGCGGAACCACTCGGTCGAGGAGTCGACCTGGGAACTTGAAGCTGATATGAGGGAAAGGTTCCCCTCATTATTCCTTAGTGGTAGGTTCTATTCCTAAGTTTCGGGACGAAACTTTCTTTTGGATGGTTATGATGTAATGCCCCGTTCCCCCTATTCGGGGAGCGCGGCCAAGGAATACTTACGACCGTCCGAACGGGACAGATTGAATTAAGATCCTTTCCTCGTTATGGATTGGTTTCTTCGGAATCAGGTCCCATATTCAATGGATTGTGCCTCGAGGATGGACTCGGCGGCAGAGTCGAGAGGGGCCTTTCCGTTGCGTTGGTTTCTTGTCCGTTTTCGTGCCGCTTGGATGCTTTCTTGTTGGTTTTATGACTTACGTTTTCTTGAACGGTTTCAATGGATTTCATTGCTTTCGTTCTTAGGATTTCGCATTTCGTATCGAGCCTTGGAGACCGAAGCAGGAGGTATTGATCATCCGTTGGTGCGTGCAGGTGATCGTGTAGACGACGCGCGAGCGGAGTCTTAGGGGCCTCTCCTTCTTCTTCCTTTTCAACCAAACTTGTGAGTGGCTCTATTTCGATAAGCACCTTCTTTCCAAGGGCTCCGTTCATAATAAAACTGACTCAGTTGGGCATTCAATCAAACGATACCAATTAAGTAACAAGTTGGATAACAAGATAAAGATAAGAAGTAGGCTTGGAACACCCATTGCTTGTCATACAAACCTTGCATAATTTATTGATGCATGCATGTTCGTTGGGTGTTTAATGGGTTGGTATCTATTGATAGTTCAAAGTGTTCTTCTATAAACTGCTGCATGTTATTTCATATAACTGTTGGTTGATTTTGATAGTACAGTAAAGCGGTTTCATACATGATGTTCTTTAAATGGCTAGTAGGTAAATCTATGAGGTAGAGTCATAGAAATGGTCATGGGAATTCTTGTGCACAAGGGATCCAGGTTCCTGCGAGCGGTTCCGGGGCACCGGGCCGTTTCGACCCGGGCGGAATCTACTTTCTTAGTACTGGGAGCGGGGAATTGTAGCGGGGCTAGCTACCCGCGCTGCAAGCGTCGCCGCCAGCCCAGACTAAACCCATGATGGCTGGTAGAACAACAAAGAAGGAATTTGTGTATATTTAAACTGTGCAGACTAACTATGTCTTCGTGGCAGGGAAGGCTATGGTAAGTTGTACAGGTGGTTCAGACGGGACAGGTAAAGCCACCGAACGGTGGCATGTGAAGTTATGTTATTTTGTTCTTGCATACCTGCTAAATGAAATCTGAACTAGGCAAGAATAGAAATCCACCTAAGAACATAATTGTAGCATACTCATTAGATCTCATCTCATGAGCTTGGTAAAGTTGAGCAGCTAGCCTTCACCAGTACTTTCCGAAGTACTGACCCTCGTTGTAGCAGGTTCCCCGGCGCAAGGCAACGCGGCGAGGAGCTGAAGTTCTCCCCGAACATTTTGGGATCCTTGGCGGTTCGTGGCCAAGACTTTTGGAGGCTCAAGCTAGAAGCCTTTCCCTCTCTCTGTTGCTGAATATCGCTAAGGCGATGGTGCTTACTCGCACCCAAGGTGGTTTTGCGTTTTTGAATCTATGTAAAGGGACATAATGTATGGATCGACTATCTCATTTTGCGTCCAAGTTTGTAAGCCCGTGGGCATTTTATACTTTTGAGTCAAGCAATGTAAAAAGATGTTCATTATAAATAAAAGAGAAACTTTTCTATGCCTCAACCTTGTGTTATCTTATATGTCCACTCTGTTGCATTGTTCTAAAGAATATCCTTATGCCTAAGGCCTTGTGCACGCGCGCCCTACGCGTGCACGGCATCACGCCCGGGGGACGATTATCGAATAGCCGAAATCGGGGCGTGACAGGAGATGATAAAGATCGGTACACTGGAGTACTCTACGACGAGAATCCAGAACCAGTAGCTTGTACCGGAGGAGCACTCCGTCTAGAGGATTGACCTCCGAATGATCTGCGTTATTCGGCTATACCTGATAATAACATATGATGATAAAACAAATACACAGACTTATAATAGTTCATAAAAATAGACAGACCCGGAGCAACCCTCTGTTGAATTTTCTGGGTACGAAATATCACAAAAGTATGTAAAATATCACAGTCACACAATAAACACAAAATAAAAGTATCACAGTCACACAAAAAATATAATATAAAAGTATCACAATCACACAATAAGCACAATAAAAGTATCACAGTCACACCATAAGTCTTATCCAATTTCTCAATCTCTCAAGGAAATCCAATACGCTGGGGAAGAACCCAGTCCCTGAGATACTTCGCATAAGCAACGTATAGGTGATCAATCTCCGCTATAGGTGTTGGGGGACTGAAACTCCCCCTCTGAGCTGGTGTCTGTCCAACAATAGGAGGTATCACTTTCTCCTTAACAGTAGGAGTTGCCACTTTCTCCTTAACAAATGCTTCCAATTTAACAGTAGGAGGTGCCACTTTCTCCTTAACAGTATGAGGTACCACTTCCTCCTTAGCAGTAGGAGGTACCACTCTCAAGCGACGTGCACGTTCTCGGGTCATGGGTGTCATATGTTAAGATAGATGAAAACAAATAATATAATTGATAACAAATATAAATGTATTTATCCATATAGTTAAAATAGATGCTATATTTCACATTAAAAATGCAGTATATGGCTAGAGTTCTAAATGAATTTTATTTTATTTTCAATCATCTTCTGAAAATTCATCTTCATTTTTTTCGTCCTCCTCTTCCTCTTCCTCCTCATATTCACTTTCATCTACTTCATCTTCCTCTTCGGATAATTCTACCTCTTCCATACGATTAGACGTGTAATAAAAAACTTTTGTTGAGTCCACATCTATAATATTTGTTACAATAGGTAGCTCATCCTCCTGATGTTAGTGTTAGTGTTAGTGTCCGTGTGTGTGTGTGTGTGTCCGAGTTAGGATTAGGATAGGGTTAGTGTCCGCAACACCGAGATATCCATACACACACACACATACCCTCACTGCACTGTGCACAAGTGTGCACTGCATAACACCTCACTTGATATCCAAGACTGCGTCTAATTAACTCAGATAGGGTTAGGGTCTGTGTCGTATCTCGGCTTTGGGTTAGGGTCTGTGTAATATCCTGTGTCGTGTCATAACCAAATTTTCACTCTTCCACACTACCTGCAGCACTTCTCATATAATCCAACATCCCGACCACATCCTATATATATAATATCAAAAAAAAAACCCAAAATCAACGGCTATGAAGTATAAAGGTATAATCCAACATCACGTCGCTAATCCAACATTCCGTGTGCACTGTACTTCTCATATAATCCAATATCCCGTCGCTAATTGGACAAAATTTAGTAGTGACTTGACACGCACGCACACACACATACACGCACACACGCACACACACACACACACACACACACACTCATACACACACACACACACACACACACACATGAACACACACATACACATGAACACACACATACAATTCTATACTCACAAGCCAATTATATGATACTCAACAATATATGATACTAAATTCATAATAAAATTCTATCAAACAACTATATAGCATATTTGTGGGTGTTGTATTATGTGTGTCCATGTGTATAATACAAAGTGCAACCAAAATTTCTAATTATGCAACCATACTTCCATACTAACTAGGGTGTGTCTTCATGTATGTTCGGGTGTGTCTTCATGTACGCCCGTGTCCACGTGTGACCATATGTGCCCGTATATGTCCATGTCCATGCGTGTCTACATGTGTGTCCGTGTTAGTACGAATCATGTCATGTAGGGTTGTGTCCTGTGTGTACGTCCATGTGTTCGGGTCCATGTGTTAGAGTTAGGGTTATGTCATGTGTGTGTCATGATTGTGTCCAGTATATGTGTGTGTGTCCTAGTTGTGTCCGGGTTTGGATTAGGGTTTACTGAGCCGGGAGGAAGGGAGGAGGGGCGCCTGAGAGAGGGGTCGACGGAGGAGGACCATGCCGGAGGGGAGGAGCTGCGCCGGAGGGGGAGGAGATGCGTATGGGGTCGCCTGTGTCTGGGTTGGGGGGCGAACACGGCCGCGTCGTGGTGGGTACGAGAGAGGCTGTCAAGGGGGTGGGTGGGTGGGTGGCCAGAGCCGCGGAGGGTCATCGGGGGAGGGTGGAACGCCGGTGGGGGCACGCGAAAAATGAAAAGTTGGAAAAAAAAGAAATAAAAAGTAGAATAGACGAGGGAACCCTATATTCAGTAATTCAGCGACGTCCGCTCGAGACGTCGCTAAACATTACTATATTTTAAATATCCTGCGACATATAATTGTTGGAGTCGCTAAACGTCGATGCTTTTAAAAATATACCGACGTTTAGCGACTTGTAAGCGACGTAATCTTTCATAATACTAAAAATTGTCGCTAACCGTCGCATACAGTCGCTGATACCGAGGTATTACGGTATTTCTAAAGAACGTCGCTAGTTTCAATAGTATTAGCGACGTGGTTGTCCAGAGTAGCTAAATTCGTCGCTGATTCGAATCATTTTGGTAGTGTTAGCGACGTCAAAATTGAATATCGCTGAACGTCGCTAATTGAAAATTTTTACGACGTTATCGACGTCGCTAAAAACGTCGGTAAAAACGTTGCTAAAAGTCGCTAAATCAAAAATATCAGCGACGTTTAGCGACGTTAACGAAGCTTATAGCGACTATTCTTTAAAAAAAAACCAAGTACAGTCGCTAAACGTCGTTATGCGTCGCCAATAGCGACGCATAACGACGTTTATTTTTGGAGTCGTTAAAGTCTTTAACATTAGCGACGTTTTATTACGACGTCGCTAAAACGTTGTCATTTCATCATATTTTGGTAGTAATTTCCCATGGAACAACATTATCAACTGACACGCTCTACCAAGTCCACTTTTATCTGATGGGAAAGCATATCGACGGCTTGTGGGATGACTGATTTATCTTTCTTTTAGTCGGCCAAATTTGGCTTATGCTATTCACATCTTGTCGTAGTTTATGCATGAGCCTCGGCGTGATCATTGGGATGCGACTTTGAGGGTTGTTAGATATCTGAAGGGTTGTCCCGGTCAAGGCATTTTTCTTCACTCTGACTGTGATTTGCGGCTCCGGGGGTGGTGCAATTTTGATTGGGCGAGTTGTCCCATCACACGACGCTCTTTGTCTGGTTGGTTGGTTTTTCTTGGTGATTCGCGTCCATCTCTTGTAAGATGAAGAAACATGTGACAGTATCCCGTTCTTCGGCCGAAGTGGAGTACCGTACGATGGCGGCGGTCATGTGTGAGCTTAAGTGGCTCAAGGGGTTGCTTGGCAGTTTGGGGGTGCAACATTCGTGTGCTATGAATTTTTTTTTGTGATAGTCAATATGCTTTACATCTTGCGCAGAATTCAGTTTTCCATGAGCGCACAAAATACATTGACGTGGATTGTCATTTTTTTAGGGGTGATGTTCTTGCTGGAATTATTCGCCCATCCCATGTGCCAACGGATGGACAACTGGCGGATGTTTTTACCAAAGTTTTGGGCAAACAACAATGTGAGTTTATTTTGCGCAAGTTGGGCATTTGTGACTTGCATGCTCCAACTTGAGGGAGGGTATTGGGATTAAAATGTATCATTAAATTGCATTTATGGTGATTAGCTATATATGGTGATTGGGGGTATTGGGATTAAATTGTATTAAATTATATTTATGGTGATTGGCCATGTGACTTAGGTCCCAAGTTGATATGTGAATGTATATATATATATATATATATATATATATATATATATATATATATATATATATATATATATATATATATATGATGACTGAAATACCTATAATATTATGTTCTATCACTTCTTCACAAAATGGAATAACGATTTAGATATATTCAAAAAAAAAATTCTTTTTTTAAAAATCGGAGCTTGAAAAAAAACCGTAAACATTCAAGTCCCCAATAGTATTGGTGACATGAGTGCAAGCACACTGGTCACCATTACTACATGCAACTTGTATTTTTATTTGAATTATCTCATAGTTTTAACTTATCTTCTATTTCTTTATATTTTGTTATTGTATAGAAAAAAAATTGTTTTATTTTTTTTCCATATTATCTTTGGTCAAAGATAACATTTTTTACAGATAAAAACGTTCTAAAGAAGTACCTCCAACATGGAACTAACCTTATGTGCATTATTCTATAAATATTCTCATAAAACATCAATAATGCCCGAAGAGTGAATGTCCTCAATATTCCGATCTACATATTGAAATTTTGATACAAACACTTGTTACAATTACAACCAATCCACCACCAGCCACAAGAGTAAAAATTACTCGAGCAAGCGCTTGTGCTTACACCACGCAATGGCGACCGCGTAGAGCAATAAGCTGCCCGTGGCTCCTCCACCTACGGTCCACAGGAACTCAGGCGTGCCGGCCTTCTCCTCGTCGAACAAGTCGGTCTTGATGTTCATGCCGAATATACCTGCCATGACCACGAATGCGCTCACTATCAGGGTCGCTGTGGTCAGCACGACTCCCATCTGCAGGAGGTGGTTCTGCTTGTCGTCCAGCATTATGTTGATGTAGTCCTCCGTGTCGTCCACGTACTCCCTCAACTATTTCAAACCAAAACACAGATTATGTTGTTAGAAACACAAAAATACACAGAAGCAGGGTCGGTCAAGAGATTTTTTTTTGGGTGAGCATGACAAAAGTCAAAATGGTATCCAAACGAGTCCAATCCATGCCGTTTTACATAAAAAGATATGTGTAAACTAGTTTGGCTAGATAAATCATTATGTTATATTGTATAAACACTAATATTTAAAATAGTATAAAAAGTTTTATATGCATATACACACACTATTATAATGATGCTTAGAAACGACTTTAAATTGAGTCGTCTAAAACGTTTATAAATATTCTACTAACTATTTTTTTAAAATAACTAATTCTTTAATTACCTAATATTATTTATTTACAACTAAACAATTCTAACTCATGTAATTAAGGTGTGAGGTATTTTTCTCGATTGTTTGAGTCTGATTCCTATGAATGACAGGATTGATAATAATTTTATATTTAAATTTTTTTTAACAATTTTTTTACGCACGTGTAATGCAGGTGCACGTTACTAGTACGATTATAATCCGGCTTAGAAATAGTTCAAAATTGAGCCGTTCAAGCCGTTTGTAAATCTTCAACCATTTAATTAAAAAAATAGAAAATATTATAATTCTAAGCTTTTTCTCTTTTCTTCCGCCTAACAAAATACCCTCTCATTTATTCACGTATCCATAACAAACTCTAATTAAAATATAACTAAATCTTTAGCAAATCTTAATTAAAATAAAATATATATAACAAATCTTAATTTAAATATTTTAATAATCTTTAATAATATAAAAAAGAAAAAAATTATTTGACGTGCAACTCATCTGAATTTACTAGTACTAGTAAATGCACATGCGTTGGACGTAAAATAATTATTGTTAATATTATTGTAAAATAGTTTAAATATGAAATATATTAAAATTAAAATTAAAATTTGTTATATATATGTTTATATTATAATTACGATTTGTTATAGATTTGATTATATTTTTATTGTACAACTACTTAATATTATATAACTGTAGCCAAATACCTTTTTTAGCTCATGTGGTTAAGGTTGCATGCATTCTTCTTTGTTGGTTAGGTTAGAATCTCCATGGAGTTATTTATAGTAAATTTAATTTTTTCACATAATATTTTTTTTTAATAGATGGTGGAGTATTTACAAACGACTTAGACGGTTCAATTTTGAACCGTTTTCAAGTCTCATTAGAAGAAGAAAAATAAACACTTTTATTTTTATTTTGCTTTATTTTGTGCTCCTCGAAAAAAATTTAGGCCGCAGACGGTTGCTCGGTCTGCACTCGGTCAGGACCAGCCCTAAGCTAGAAAAGTTGCACATACCGCAGATAGGTTGTTCAGTGTACTGTCAATCTGCACAAAGTAAGCTTCCAGAAGCATCTCGAGCTCTTGGACATCGTGATGTTTGCTCCCGCTTCTTGTGCTACACGTGCGAGTTCCGTGGCTTTCATCGTTGACCATGTTGAGCCTACACAACAGACGGTAGTGATTCCCTGCACTCTGAGAGTCGGCATCGAAGTTGTTGTGAGCATAGATATCCTCAGATGACAACGTCTCAGTAGGAAGCCTGGGTTATCAACAGAATAGAAAGTTTGTGATATTAGTTAAGAGTCCAGAAATTAGCAGAATATATAGGAAGCTAAGGTTTCACTGATGAAGAAGCAACAGATCGATCGAGGCAATGTTGTACCTCTCATCATCCATGGCACCCTGATCTTGTTCGTTGAGAGAAGAGCGAGAAGATGACCCGACATAAAGATGTTGTCGCATCAGCTTCTGTGTCAAGTACATTTCGGCCATGTCGTCGTCGTCATCGAGCAGATGCTCTAGTTCATCTCTGACCTGCATATAATCAACAAGAACCAGTCTATAGTCCGAAGAAAGTTTACCTACTTGATAACATTCTAGCTTCAGAAATTCCAGTTTTTAAGCTTGATATGGTGTATGTTTTATAAAAAAAATAAAATGTTTGCCGCTTATTAATTAATTCACTATCAGAACTCAGGGTCGGCCCTGAGTTCATGGGGACCCAACTTTCAAAGTAAGACCCCCATGCATAATGTAAAAAAAAAAAAAAAAGTAAAATATGTTCAGGACTTTGTGCTGTATTGTATGTCTTTTAGGTCCACTGTCCTTCAACTATCACCATTTTATAAATGGAAGAAATAATACGTTTTCGTGGCTCAATCCACTAATCTTCTGTCACCAAACTAGAATCTTATACCTCTACTTGATAACCACAAAAGCCACATAGTTGTTGGATGAACTCAATTCAGATCTACAACATTAATTTGTGCAGTTTTTATCTCCAGAAGAACAAACTGATAGTAGGTCTGAGCTATTATTTGGTAGGACACATTAAGCAAGAACATGTACGAACTCTGACTGATTGAAAGATGAGGAAAGGTAAAAGGTTAGGTTACCGTATGAGAGCTCTAGAGTGAGGTTAGGTTGCGTATGATCTGTATCCGACACAACATGTCCAAGTGTCTGACACTAGTTAAAACATAAAATTACCTCTCTACTGCAAGTTTATGAAGTATGAACTAAACTGTTTATTATTCAAGAATTAAGATGAAGAGTACTATGCCTCTAGTTAGCAAAATACCATAATGATTCAATATATTTGCCTCTAGTTAGAAAGAGTGGGAAAAAAAAATCACAAGAATGATTAAGAAGGAAATGCAATGCTCTGATATATCTTCGTAACGATGTAATCATTGTTTGCTTAATTAAGCATTCTAACTTAATGCATCAAACCTTTTGAACACGTCCTGAGATAGCAACCAGTCGACTCTTTATCTGACGAACATGTTCCAAATTGAGAGTGCTTATCTGTGATGTCAGTTTATCCAGTGCTGGATGTGCTTCTTTCTCCAATGTTGTCGCCTAATTATCCAAAGAAAAGAAAAAGAACAGATGACAAGTGTAGTGTTATACTACTACGATGATGACGACGATGACGACAGACGATGACAACAACAACAAATATATCTCAAGTGTATACGATCAATTATAATGTCACCCAGTAAGAATTAAATTTGTGGTGTAGTTGATGGTGATACAAATTAAGCAACGTTAGCAATCGTGGACTAATCACATCGAATAACTTAAAAGGTTCTAAGCTTTTCTCTAAATCATTTTGATGGATTCATCTGAAAATAGATGCCTTGACTACAGCTCCTGTGAGTCAAAACTGATTGATCCTGGGCACGGTGGTGGTGGTGGTGGTGGTGGTGGTGATGCCAATGTTGGACTCTAGACCAGAATAATTTGGTGGTGATGGAATTGGAATAATATTATATTGCTTGAGTTGAGGAATTCTCTCTCTTTTAGGTTGCGTTTGGTATATGCGATACTTTCTTTATTATTTTGCTTACGAAACACACCCTTATCCTTATAGCATCATTAGTGAGACGGATAAAGTGCAAATAAATTTTTTTTAGATTTTTAACTCCGCAAAATAAGAATTTTAAATTTTTTTGCTCAATTTGACAACAAATATTTTAATATTTGGATCAAAAGACTACTTACCGTTAAAAAAAATACCATTATTTATAATTTAAAAATAAAATATAATATAAAAATTCTAAACTATCATTTTTCTCCTCCCACTAACCCCCTCCTCCTCCCCGCTCCTCTAGCCCTACCCCTCCGGCTCATCCACCCCTCCCCTCCCTACCCCTCCTCCCCCGTGCCCCCCCCCCCCCCCCCCCCCCCTCCCCCGACTCCCTACACCACCTCCCTCCGCCTCCAGCTCCTCCCTTACCCTTAGTAAGGAGGGTTTATTTGCACTTTACCCTTAGTAAGGCCCATAACATATTCTAGTTTCTAGATTCAAAATGTAGGAGCTCATTTTGTAGAATAGTAAGTCTCATTTCTAGTTCCAATTTCTAGATTTTCGGTCTCATCCCACCCATAGACGCTAATGATTGGGCCTCCCATTTTCTAGATTTTAAATTGTAGGAACTTATTTTGTAGAATAGTAAGTTCCAATTTGGAGCCCAATTTTCTATATTCTAGATTTTACATATATTTGAGATCGGAGTTCATTTTATCATTTCCTACTATTCTCATACAAACCCAATTCATTCTACATTTATCTTCTTCTTTTTTAAATTTTGGGCCCAAAATTGCATTGGAGAGTCCTAACTACTAATGATGCTCATATGACTATATTTGTACCATCTATTATAATATATACCATATTAGTTTACAACAAACTAGTCTATCAAAACAAAATAGAACCATAAAATTTGCGGAATTTTTGGTACAAATCATGAAAATTGCAAAAAAAGTATGAAATTTTAATATATTTCAAAAAGTACCAAAACGTCACATTTTGTAAAAAAAAAATTATATTTTTAAATTTTTTTTCCATAAAGTGTTCTGAAAGTTTTATTGACACTTTTAGCGACGAATTTAAATTTTCAATGACGAAATATGATTTTTAGTGCCGGATATTAGTGACGAAAATAAAATTTTAGAAAAGAATTTAATAAAACGTCCTTCACATAGGCGTTTTGTTTTTTTAATATTTTTTTCCTATCGTAAAAATTTATTATTGACATTTTTTAGTGACGTATTTGGGATTTCAGTGACAAAATCAGACTTTTAGTGACAGTTTTTAGTGACGAATTTGGACTCTCATGACAAAATAGATCTTTTTAGTGACAAATTTAGACTTTTAGTGATGAATTTTTGCAAATTTAATTTTTTAAAATAGAACATGCTGTTTGGAAGAGTGTTATGACTATAATTTTTTTTTTTTTTTTTTTACAAAACGTCATTCCAAAGACCATTTTGATTCTTTTTTTGAAATATATTAAAAGTTGAGGTTTTTTGTACAATTTTCATAATTTTCTATACTTTGTAAGAAAATTATCGTAAAATTTGATGTTAAATAATTGCTGGCAATACTTTCCTAACCTGGAATACATTAATCCAAGATTACTTTGAACTTTGGAATACATTAATCCAAGAATACTTTGAACTTTTTTAACCAACTAACATGTATCTTTTTAATCCAAGAATATTTATACACCTTGTACTTATAAACTATTAATTCTTCCATAAATTCTAAAATTTCATTATCTAATACCATTATTAAGGTTAGTTCATTCAATTTGGATTGAGTAGAAAAATGTCGTTTCTGAGCATGTGCAAAACATGCGATCGTACAAGACCAAAAAAAATCAGAATGTTTCAAAATTTTAGCTGTTGTATATCGTACTAATGTGAAATCTCATTTTTAGATTTATGCCTTTAAAAACTGAAATAACAAGGCCCTTATAACGTAAGAGAAAGGCCTTTTATTAGAGTTGTTAAAAAGATCATTTTTTAGTACTTGTACATGCCTTTAGAATCTAAGAGAAGTACCTTTTTTTAGAGTTGGTTAAAAATTTGCTATGTTTTAGTATTTTTACATGATCCTTAGAATATCGGATCATGTGTTAGGGTTACGATCGATCAGCATCATTTTACCTTCTTCTTCTTCTTCTTCTTCTTCTTCTTCTTTTTAGTATTTGTACAGTAAGAAAAGTTCTTTTTTTTTTTTAGACATCGATCAGCATCTCATTACCTCATTTTCCAAGCAACTGCAAGCAGCCTCCAGGCAAGCCTCGAGCGCGACAAACTCAAAAGGAAGGTCCCTTCTCTGCTTGTTCGAGCTTGCAGGCTCCAGCTTCGGCTTTGCATCCCCTTCCTTCTATACAAACAAATCCAACCTCTCCAATAAAAATCTCTCACTACATAAAGACAGATAAATACATACAATCAAGGATTATTTACACTAATTTCTTCTATATTTTCGGTTTGTTAAATAGTTACACTAACCTTTCACATTTTATGTTTTTATACATATTTTCTTTATGTTTTATGTTCTACGTAAAGTTATTACATTAATCAACCTTACAACATAAAGCAGATGAGATGTACGTGTAATTATTTTCAAAGTAACGAATGTTCGTTCAGGGCCGGTCCAAGACATTTGAAGGTCCGGAACAATAATAAAAAATATGCCTTCATTCACACATCTAATAATTAAAAATATAATTTTTATAAACTATTTTATAAAAATACTTTGAGGCCTCATTAAAACCTTGTTGGAAAAACTCAAAACCCCATAAAAAAGAAAAAGAGTACCTCATGTCCAAAATATTACATTCGATTCAACAAAAAAAAAAGATCATATATTTCTAACTTGTACATGAAAATTTAAATTCTTGATTAGTAGACTACAAACTTCCATTCAGTACAAAACTATTAATATGATTATCACGACCATGTTTTTGGAGTGGGTGGAGTTCCCAACCTATGTGGAGAATATCCCGGAGTGCGACGAGCACCATCCTTGTGTCAGAAAAACTCGAAAAGTGCATCGAGTGCCGTGTATTGGAACATTTATGGTAAACAAATATTATATTGGATTTTCATCTTTGACTTTAATTATATATTTATGATTGGATTTTTCATATATTAACTTTCCATATAATTGGATTTCCAATTTATGGTAAGCTAATTTATGATTTAATTTTCATTAAATATATGATTGAATGTAATTGGATTTTCATAAATATTTTTGGCTTCCATAAATAGATTTTCATATGGAAACCCTAATTCATGCAAGACTTTATATAAAGGCTCATGCAATATAAAATAACATGAGAAAAAAAATAAGAGAAGAAAAAAGGTGGCAATAGTGCCATTGTAACTTTTGAGAGGAGAAAGAAGGATTGGAGGTCGTTTCGGAGAAGGAGATCAATTTGGAGAATTTTTTATTATATTTTTTCTTCGTGGTTGTAATCTATTTTCTGTTCCAAAGAGTTGCGGTAATCCGTGTTGGATCGGTGAGAAGCTTGTAGATGGTGCAATCTCTTAATTCCATTAGCGGATGTTCTTCAGAGTTGGACTCCGATCGTCCCGTGATTTTTTTTATCTGAATTTTTCACGTAAAAATTTCTCTGTCTGTGATTTGTTTTTGGTATTTTTTGGTTTGTACGTTTTGCTCGGTTCTCTCGCAGTTACTCTCTGGTTTGGGGAACGGTTTTCGCGTTTCGTTCCCAACAGTGTGGTATCAGAGCCAGGTTCTGAAATTTCAGAAGGGTGTCAGGAGTTGACAGACAAACCAGGGAGGAGAGATGGACACGAAGCTGGTGCGCATGGTAAACCTGAACGGTACCGACTACCATTACTGGGAAGCAAGATGAAGGATCTGCTATTTGTCAAGAAGTTGCATCTGCCGGTATTTGCTTCCGAGAGGCCCAGTAAAAAATTCGAAGATGACTGAAAGTTCGACCATATACATGTGTATGGGTACATCAGGCAGTTCGTTGATGAGAACGTGTACAACTACGTTCCAGTATTGAGCAGGCGATGACACTGTGGGATAAGCTGAAATCTTTGTATGCGAAGAAGACCGGAGTAAATAAATTGTTCCTGATCCGGATGATGATGGGTCTACGGTACAAAGATGGGGCGTCCATTATGGATCATTTGAGTGAGTTCCAGGGCGTGGATGACCATCTATCCTAGATGGGAGTCAAGTTCGACGATGAGGTTCAGGGACTATGGCTGTTGTGTACATTGCCAGACTCGTTGGAGACCGTACTAGTGTCTATGATCGCTTTTGCTCAGAAAGGCGTGGTCAGTCTGGAGTTTGCCAAGAGCGGGATACTGAATGAAGAGACCAGAGACGTTCTCAGGGCACTTCATCCACATCCCACTCAGAGGCGCTTGTTTCATAGAGTCGCGGAAGGGATAAAAGCAGGGGTCCAGACGTTGGCAGAGACAGAAGCAGGAGAAGGTCCTCGGGTCGGTACAAGGACTTGGAGTGTTACCATTGTGGCAAGAAGGGCCACATCAAGCGGAACTATTTTGTTTGGAAGAGAGAAGAAGGGCGACAAGGGGAAAGAATAGCTAGAACACTACAACAGCGGCCTCGGCGTATGGAGGCGATCTGATCATTGTTGGTGATACGGTAGTTATTAACCTCCCCTGCGATGACAACTCTTGGCTGGTGGACTCAAGTGCTTCAGTGCACGTATCTCAAAACAAGGCACTGTTTGCTACTTACACAACATGCGACTGTGGAGTGTTGAAGATGGGCAATGGAGATGTGTCGAATGCAGTTACCATTAGAGATGTGCATTTGAGGACAAAGACGGGTGCAATTCTTGTTCTGAAAGATGTTCGTCATGTCCTTGTTCTTTCTTTTCCCGCTCTTTTTCTCGAACTGGTGCAGGGAATCCTAAAATTCATGGTCTTCGATCATAAACTATCTCTTCCTCTCTTCGAGTAAGGATTTGTTGCTTTTTTACTTATTCTTAAACCTCTTCCTGCTCTTTGTCGCTGGAGCTACCCCCGATGATTTGTCGAAAGCCCTTCTCGAAGAGTCGTAGCCCGCTTAGCTGCAGAGGAGAAGTTTGACTTTCGAGAGCTGATCCTACCTTGGACTGATCTTTGACCCTAGAGGGTTCCTTTTTCTTTGAAAGCGAAAATAGAATTGGGGAGAGAAAAGAAATGGTTGTTATAGAGAGTAGGGTAGTCCACGATCTCAAGCATCAACCATCTTGAAATACATATTCCTCACTACCACTGATGACTACCTCTACTGGACCTTAACTCAATCAGGTAATTTCAGTAGCTCCTCATTTGGTCATATACTAAGAACAAGAGGCCCCCCTTCAGATGGCAAAAACTTTTGTGGCACCAAAAAATGCCTCCGGTCGTTTCAACCTGGTGTCAGTTGGAAGGTTGGATGATGAGGGTTTCTTCAATTTCTTCGGGAACAGTGAGTGGAAGCTTTCCAGAGGTTCGATGGTGATTGCCAGAGGAAGCAAGAGGTCCGGACTCTACTATATAGAAGAGAGCGCACATGGGGCATATGAACTGAACACAGTTACTGATGCGTCTACCGAGTTATGGCACAGGCGGCTCAGCCACATCAGCGAGAAGGGGATGAGCTACTTGGTGAACATGAAGGTGATTTCAGGACTCAAGTCTACAAAGCTGGATAGGTGCATGCATTGTTTCTCGGAAAAGCAAAATAGGATATCTTTCCAAAGTCACCCAAGTTCAAGGAAGCTGACGTTGCTCGAGTTGATTCACTCGGATGTTTGCGGTCCTATGAAGGTAAAATCTATTGGTGGTGCTTCTTACTTTGTAACTTTTATTGATAATTTTTCCAGGAAGGTTTGGGTCTATACCTTAAATACCAAGGAGTATCAGGCATCCGTTGAAAGAGAAACGGACAAGAAGCTGCTATGTGTTCGGTCGGACAATAGCGGCGAATATATCAGTCCCTTTGATGCATACTGCAAAGAACAAGAGATACGACACCAGAAGACTCCACCAAAGACACCTCAGCTCAATGGTGTAGCGGAGCGGATGAACAAGAGGCTGATGGAGAGAGTACGGTGTTTGCTGTCAGAAGCAAACTTGTCGAACACATATTGGGGTGATGCTCTTTACACAGCTGCTTATATTATTTATTTATCTCCTAGTGCTCCTTTGCAGGGGGATGTGCCTGACAAAGTGTGGTACGGGAAAGAGCCGCCATACTATCACCTACGAGTGTTTGGTTGCAAGGCCTTCGTGCATGTACCGAAGGACGAGAGATCCAAACTTGAGCCGAAGACGAGGCGGTACATCTTTGTCGGTTACAGTCGAGATGAGTTTGGCTATAGACTCTATGACCCAGTAGGAAGAAAGCTCTACAGAAGCAAGGATGTGGTATTCATCGAGGATCAGACCATGACAAACACTCAGGATTTTGAGATGCCTTCTGAGGTTGAGGAATTGCCTGAGTTACAGTCATTTTGCTTCGAGCAGTTTCCAAAGGACATCGCAGAGGATCGAATTATAGGGGAGCCAATGCATAAAGTTGCTCCCAACCTTGATCATCAGCCTGCTGATGGTGGTCAGGGTGATCTTTAGGAGGATGAGCATACTGAGGAGGCAGTTCCTGAGGAGGAGGTTGTTGGTATACAGCCAGCACCAGTGGTTCCATTTGTAATAACCCATTCTGTTCAAGCGGACATCCGATTCAAATGGCACAGTGTAACAACCCGCGCTTTGCTCAGCGAAAAGACTCGTTTGAGGCAAAGGATTTCCAGACTTGGCCCTTTAGGAGTTCAGACTTAGACTTTCAAAGGCTCTCTCAGAGTATCGCTCGACCGAGGAGAATCATCGCTAAGGTGGGTGGCTATGATGAACTTGTCTTTGCTTAGCCAACACACTTAAATATATGGACGATACATGCTAGTTGCTAGGTGAATCACCCCATGCATGCTAATAAAGAATACAACGCACTTAGCTAAGGGAATAATCTCATCTTGTATTGCTTGTGTTAGAACATGAAAATAAAATATGGCTTATAAATGGACCCTTGCATGCTACTTTTGCTTCGTGTAAGTAAACCCCGCTATGCCTCGAGTAGATTATCATATACTCTTCGTAGTGTACTGCTTCACTTGTTTACACTGCACGCCATAGATTATGTCGCTCGATATGTCCCTTTACGGTTACACTCATCGCATTACTCCTTAGACCGTGCCAACGTAAATGCTTATGTTTCATATAAAATGCATGCTTGCTTGCTTACATTGTAGTTAGTACTCATTGTCTCATTTCAATGCTTGTCACATAATTCATGCCACGACCCCGGTAACACTATCCATTTCATGCATTCATTTATTTCTCCCCGGAAGACTATCTAATAGTCGTTCTGTGCAAGTATGAACCTGAAAGTATCCGGGACCGTTAGGTCGCCAAGGCAGTTTCCGAACAAGGGGATTTATACCATGTCAATAATCCAAGAATCACAGCTCGTGGAGCATACTCGTTCTGAACAAGAATCAAAAATCAAGAATCAACATGTCATGTCATGAATCCCGTGAATCTGAAACCCTAGACTTGCATGGTCACGGACAACTCGTGCACGAGGTAATAACATTGATTTCATGGACGATCATCGGGGCACCGAGATCGTATCGTCCTAGGAGGAATATGGGTATTGCGTGACCAAATCGGTAGGATGCTCTCTGGTTTGGGGCGACACAATATATTCAGTGGTCGGGCCCTTAGTAGTGCATCCTACACTTGGATAACCCGTCTGACTCCATGATCTATGGTAGTCTCTCCATGTTTGGTCGAGATGATGGTTAACGCCCAATGACTCTTGCACTACGCCTCATCTCCGTCCGAGACTATGCATCGTCCTTTATGGCTAAGCCAGTGACCTCATGTTCATATAGATAAGTCATCCTCGCTTAACGGCAATTCGCGTGCGAGTCATTGCATCGCATCCAGTAATCTGAAACACCTGCACGATTATGAGTATAAGACATCTATACATAAAACGAATAACCTGAGCAATCCATTACAACACACCTAAGAATTTATTGTAACACACCCGAGTATCCGTGTAACTCGTGCACCTGAAACAGAACCTCGCTCATAACACTCGTGTTTGCTTACGCATTTTCCTTGGATTTTATTATGTATATACTCGTGCTAGGTTTAACTTGGTTGCCTTGGACATGAAATGACGAATGGTAAGTTGGTAAGTCTCGCTGTGTTACTCTTATATCGTACGGCACACTGCCACACGAGTTAGGCTTTTCATTATGCCATAAAACTGATCCTAAGGCAAGACTAGAAAGATAACTTAATAGATGGTGCACGGAACCTTTATAATGTGTTTGAATTTGTCGAGCAGATGAGAAGCCTCCCCACCAGTGCATTCATGTACTTATAACCCACCAGATTGCTTGCACGGTACGGGAGAACCTCGTTTGGTACAGAAATCCCCTTCGTGCGAGCTAAGGCATGGAGTTCTCTCTGGAGCCTTGGAACGTTGCGTCCGGAACTGAAGCACATATACAACATATAATGTTGGAACATCGCCTATTGATCATTCCAAAATTGTAGCCACTAGGCACGCTTTTATTATTTTAAGAGAGAAAGAGAGAGAGAGAGAGGGCTTGAGCGACTTATAATCTCGATCTAGCGTCGCTTGTAACACTTGTTCAATATCAATGAAGTGCTTGTTTTACTTCTATACTTGTGTTATTCAATGCTTTCGCTATTGACGACTCTGTGAACTTGTTACCAATCGCCTGTTCGTTTCTTATTCTGCTGCACTCAAACTATCTGTGCGACTATGTGGCTTAGACATCTTACCGTCTGTTCAGATCATGACCTTGTACGGGCGCAGCTTGTGCTCGTACGGCATCACGTCCAGATAGAAAAGATCATCCCGCGGGAGCGCTGACACGGTAATTCGCGCCTAGCAGGGATGGCCGATTACCTGCGGGAGATCGAGGCTTGACACTATTGAGGAGGAGCGATAGAGAGCGTCGACCATCTACGAGATACTCATCGAGTGAGTATATGTTACTGACTGACAGGGGAGAACCCAAAAGTTTCGCACAGGCTATGGAAGACGAATACATGCATGAGTGGATGGAGGCCATGCAGGAGGAGATGAGTTCCTTGTAGGCCAATTCTACTTATGATCTGGTGCGATTGCCAAAGGGCAAGAAAGATTTGAAGAATCGACGGGTGTTCAGAGTGAAGCAGACAGATAATACTACTCGCCCTCGATACAAAGCGAGGCTGGTAGTTAAAGGCTACGGTCAGCGAAAAGGCGTAGATTATAATGAGATCTTTTCGCCAGTAGTCAAGCAGTCGTCTATTCGGGTGGTGCTAGCATTGGCACCCAGTTTTGACTTGGAGGTCGAGCAAATAGATATAAAGACGATATTCCTCCACGGTGATCTTGAAGAGGAGTTGTACATGGAGCATCTAGAGGGATTCTGTGAGAAGGATAAGTCACACTTGGTCTTACAGTTGAGGAAGAGCTTGTATGGTCTGAAGCAGGCTCCGAGGCAGTGGTACATGAAGTTCAAGTCGTTTATGGGGGAGCATGGTTCCGCACAGACGACATCAGACCACTGTGTATTTGTGAGGTACTTTGCCGATGATGATTTTATTATTTTACTGCTCTATGTTGATGATATGCTACTGGTGGGTCGAAATGCCACCAGGATAGCAGAGTTGAAGCGCCAACTAAGCGCGGCCTTCTCTATGAAGGATTTGGTCGTAGCGAAGACTATTCTTGGGATGGAGATCAGCCGAGAGAGAGAGAGAGAGAGAGAGAGAAAGAGAGAGAGAGAGAGAGAGAGTCCAAGCTGCTACACTTGTCCCAAAAGAAATACATTCACCGGGAAAATCATCGTTTCGGGATGGACGGGTCGAAGAAAGTGAGTAACCCCCTTGCGGCTCACTTTAAGTTCACTAAGGAGCATTGTCCATCTACCGAGGACGAGAAGGAAGATATGGAGCAGATTTTATATGCCTCAGCTGTAGGGAGCCTTATGTATGCTATAGTGTGTACGAGACCAGACATCTCTCACACAGTTGGCACAGTTAGCAGATATACTTCCAATCCTGGAAGGGTACATTGGAGTGGGGTCAAGTAGATTCTACGATATCTTCAGGGCACTGCCAATTAAAAACTTTCTTTTGGTGGTGATAAGTCGAAGCTGGTTGGGTATACCGACGCTTATATGGCTGGAGATGTAGACACGAGATGATCGACTTTGGGCTATGTGATGATGTTTGCTAGTGGAGCAGTATCGTGGCAGTCGCGGTTGCATAAGTGTGTTGCTTTGTCGATGACAGAGGCATAGTACATTGCGACGACGGAGGCTTGTAAGGAGTTATTGTGGATGAATTAGTTGTTGCAAAAAAAATGGCTAAAGCAAGAGCAGTATCCTTTGCTTTGCGATAGTCAGAGTGTTATTCACCTTGTGAAGAACCAGACATTTCATAGTCGATCCAAGCACATTGAGACCCGGTATCATTGGATACGAGATATTGTGAAAAAGAAGGAAGCGACGCTTGAGAAGGTTCATACAGATGACAACAGAGCAGACATGTTCACAAAGATTCTTCCAAGAAAAAAGTTTGAGTACTGCATGCGGATCGTCGTGATGACGACCCCCTCCATATAGTTGTGAAGGGAAAGATTTTTTTTATTGGGTGGGGTTTCCAACCTATGTGGAGAATACCCCAGAGTGCGATGAGAGACATCCGTGTGTCGGAAAAAACTCGGAAAGTGCATCAAGCGCCGTGTATTAGAACATTTATGGTAAACAAATATTATATTGGATTTCTGTCTTTGACTTTAATTATATATTTATGATTGAATCTTTCATTTATTAACTTTCCATATAATTGGATTTCCAATTTATGGTAAGCTAATTTATGATTTAATTTTTATTAAATATATGATTGAATATAATTGAATTTCCATAAATATTTTTGGCTTCCATATATAGATTTTCATATGGAAACCATAATTCATGCAAGGGTCTATATAAAGGCTCATGCAATATACAACAACATGAAAAAAAATAAGAAAAGAAAAAATATGACACGAGTGCCATTGCAACTTTGGAGAGGAGAAAGAATAATTGGAGGTCGTTTCGGAGAAGGAGATCCATTTGGGGTATTTCTTATTATCTTTTTTTCGTGGTTGTAATCTATTTTCTGTTCCAAAGAGTTGTGGTGATCCGTGTTGGATCAGTGAGGAGCTTGTAGAGGGTGTAATCTCTTTATTCTATTAGTAGTGGTTCTTCACGGTTGGACTCCGATCGTCCCATGGTTTTTTCCATCTGAAATTTTTATGTAAAAATCTCCGTGTCTGCGATTTGTGTTTGGTATTTTTTGGTTTGTGTGTTTTGCTCGGTTCTCTCGCAGGTACTCTCTAATTTGGGGAACGATTTTCGCGTTTCGTTCCCAACACATGTAGTCATCATCAATGCACACATCTAACAAGATGTCAAGATAAGAACAATAGAACATGGATTATAATTTATGAGCTTAATTTTTCTCCTCTGCTCCTCAATTCTCCTGCCTCCAAAATGTTAATGACTGATGATAAATTAAAAAGTGCGAGTTAGATATAGATTCACACTTCACAGAACAATAAAAAAAAAGATGAGATGGAGAAGAGTTCTAGAATATTAGAAAAAGTACTTTGGAGTATCACTTACCCATGGCCAAGAACAAAGTGATCAATGGGAGATCCTGCACTTGGTAGACCATCCATGTCGAGCCTCACTGCCTAGACTCTTGCAGAAGTGTTTGTGTCCCGATTGGAACTAGAAATATGACTGCTTTGCTGAGAATATAGTGGAGAATGATGTTCTGTTCCCAATTATGAAAATGGAGAACATGAAGAGGCTGGATATGGGTTTGGACTTCTAACATGAGGAGAAACAAGGGGATTTGAAGAAGATGGGATTGGAATTCTTACTGTTGTTTTGTTTTAAATTTGAAAATCTTTGAAAATCTTTCAATTTTATCTTGGAAATTAAAACTAACGCTTGGAATTCCACCCTTTCCTTTTTTTAGGTATTTAAATTTGAAAATCTTTGCAAATCTTTCATTCTTTATCTGTAAATTAAACTGACTCCTAAAATTCTGATGCCTTTCTCTCATTTTCTAGGTAAAATGCGGGCCCTCCCAATTTAAATTGGATGGCTGCCATAATGCCATAGTCATACCGACATTTTTAGGTATATTTTTAAAATATATTTCATGATCAAGGGCCGCCATAATGCCGGAAAATAAAAGTGATGTTTAATTACGGGAATTAAAACACCTAACAGATGTTCCTTTAGGTGCCAGGTTGTATTGTAACTTCCTTTAGGTGCCAGGTTGTATTGTATTATAACTTCCAGGTTGTATTGTATTGTATTGTATTGTAACAAATATTTCTTTCCCTGCCTAATAAGGAAGTTACAATATTAGGACCAGGTTGTATTGTAACTTAGCCTACATAATATTTGTATTTTTTGGGCCCTTCCAATTTGTGGGCCCTGGACGATCGCCCTGGGCCAGGGCCGGTCCTGTGTTCGTTTATTAAACTGAAAACATACGGAAGGTTAGTGAAAATAATCCTATCATCACAGTATCTTAGAAAGTACGGACACTCTAAAATGTACTAGGACACATCAAAATAGGTGTCGGATTCGTGTCCGTTCACCACATCAATTAATTAGACCAAAAAAAAAAAAAAAACATTGAACCTGTTCATGATGCAGCTGAATCTTGCTCCGGAGCTCGTTGACAAAAGGATCAACCAAAGGGTCCCTGAAGTTGAGCAGCAGGACCTCGTGGGCGGTGATGATGGCCTTGACGTGCTCGAGGTTGATGACAATGGCGCTCTCCCGCCCGAGGATCGTCGACGGGTACGACAGGACCGGGTCGAGGATCCTCAGGTCGCGTCCGGGGAGCCCCGTCCGTCCCATGATCGAGTGCTTCCCGGCCTCGATCACGCGGGCCTCCCCGGCCGCTCCGACCACCATCCACTCGCGCCGCCCGGCGCCTTTCTTCCTGGACCGGCCAGGGAGCTCGGTCTCCTCCGGATCGGGCTTCGGGCGGTGCGACCCAGATCCGAACCCGCTAATTCCCCCTCCTCCTCTCATTGCGCTCTCTCTCTCTCTCTCTCTCTCTCTCTCTCTCTCTCTCACTCTTTTACTAGTGGAAGGTGTGGAGTGAAGCGGGAATGGATTGCTTTTGAACTGTCAATTGGAACCGTCAGCATTGTGGGGACCCCGTTGTGATTCGATCGTGGCCGTCGGATGTTATAACCGACGGGGAAGGATCGAGATGGTCATGGTAGGGATTGAATGAGTGTGGTTAATTTGCATGGTGTTTGGAGGTTTCTTCCAGGGCAATGCCATTTGGAGGTTAGGTTTGCAATTTGGGTGGTTTTGCATTTATTTAATGGTCGTCTTGTGGGGGGTGTATTTTGCGATGGTTTACCTACTTTTCCAATGTCACTATTGGGTTTGGACAATGTTAGATTTTTATCGTGAAGTCTAATTTAGGGGTGAGCATCGGTGCGGTTCGGTCCAAACCGGACCGAAATTTTTAAAACCGAACAAAAACCGGACCGACATAGTGAAGAACCGAACCGAACCGCAATATTTCAAAACCGAATTTAACCGAACCGAAAAATTACGGTTCGGTTATTCCGGTTATTCGGTTCATGGGCCTTGTGTGTAATGGGCCGGGAAGGTTCATTTTACAACGAACAAAATGGCCGAATTGAACGGCCCAACAAATATAATTATCCTTGGCCCATCCAATATATTGTTGAAAGGCCCATTTTACAACAAATAACATCAAACCCAACCTGGGCAATCAAATATACAAACCAAATTTCATTTAAAAAAAAATTTGAAGCAAAGAAATTATAACAAAATAAAGTGTAGACAGTAGACTACACAGTGACAGACTCACACACAGTGCCAGACTGCCAGTTATGATATTGTACAAAAAAAAATTAAAAATGTACACACAAAACAAATAAAATATTGTTTCCAGATATCAAACTTTATCAGTTCTCCTATTCTCAAGCCATCAAACTGTATAAGTTTCCAGATATCAAACTGTATCAGTTCTCCTAGATAAAAAAAAATTACAACAATGAAATGCAGCTGAGATTTAATTCCTAAGTCCTCCATTTTCAAACTGGTGCTCATCTGAGTGAATCTCATATCTTCCCCTGGAGGACCTGGAAAACAACATCAAAAGAAGAAGAAGAAAACTAAATTGTGGCTCAGATAAGGCTGCTCATTTTTGCATCATTGTTTGATGCCATGTAGTATCAGTTCTCCTATTCTCAAGCCATCATCATCATTGCCACTTTATCATGTAATATGTTAGTAAATTTCTCAAGAAAAGAGTAAATAAACTAGCATCGTAGATTTACCAAATGGCTGCATTTTATGCCACGCCATTGTAAATAAACTAGCATCATAGATTTACCAAATGGCTGCATTTTATGCCACGCCATTGTAAATAAACTAGCATCATAGATTTACCAAATGGCTGCATTTTATGCCACGCCATTGTCTGTCGCCAATGGCTGGATTTTATGCCTGGCCAGTAACTAACAGCAAGTCAGCAAGTAACAGGTAGGAGATATTATATAACAAGCAATAACAGCAGTCAGCAGCAGCAGTAACTAACAGCAAGTCAGCAAGTAACAGGTAGTATATATTATATAACAAGCAATAACAGCAGTCAGCAGAAGCAGCAACTAACAGCAAGTCAGCAAAGTAATAGGTAGTATATATTATATAACAAGCAATAACAGCAGTGAGCAGAAGCAGCAACTAACAGCAAGTCAGCAAAGATGAGAACAGCAAGAAAAAAGCAGCAGTAACCAAGTTTCCAAGTTTCCAACTAAAAGTTTGTGTTCCCAAAGATCAGCAAGAAAATAGCAGCAGAAATCAAAATAGCAAGTCAGCAAAGATGAGAACAGCAAGAAAAATATTACACATTGTCTTCCAAGTTTCCAACTAAAAGTTTGTGTTCCCAAATATCCCTCCAAAAGTCCTAATTTAAAGACCAGAATTAATCAAACCTCGCTTGTTGACGTTGATATTGATTCCACCGTCAACTGACCCAAATCTAAATGAAAAAGTTAAAACAATTAAGAAGTTAAAACACACAATAATAGATACACTAGAAAAAAATTCATGCTAAATAATAAAAAAATTACCCATTTCAACTTTATACACGTCTTCAAACTCCTCTTCAACAATAGATACTATAGGTCGATCAGAAGGCCTACGTAACCAATCTTGACAACAAATAAGAGCTTGAACTGTTTTTGGAGTCAAGGAGCTCCTATATGAATCAAGCACACGACCACCCGTACTAAAAGCGGACTCGGACGCCACGGTAGATATGGGAACGGCCAACACATCCCGAGCCATCTTCGAAAGGATCGAAAAACGGGGAGAATTAAGCTTCCACCATCCCAAAATATTAAACTCATCACTCTCATCATCGTCATCATCTACCGTGCTCTCATCTAAATATCGATCAAACTCCGATTTAGTATCACCACCACCCAATTCCATCTTATGTTTCTTGAATTGAGCTTTCATAAACTTCTTCAATTGCAAGTTGTGCACCGGTTGATTTGCACAAGAAGATTCAACTCTTTCACTATTAGTAGCAACACCACCACTTTGAGAAGAGCTTATGTTTTTGTACTCATTGAACATGGAGTACGCAACACTTTTTACTTTCTTTTTCATGGAATCGCTCTGCTCCGGTCCATAGAGATGATCAAGAGCATATTCCACGTATTCCAACTTATGTCGAGGATCTAGAATTGGTGCAATAAATATCACCATATTCATTTTCTCAATGTCCCCCCAATACTTTTGATATTTTTCTCTCATTTTGTCGGCCATGAGAGATAAGTCAAAGTCCTCACTCTCCCTTGAAGTACGCAAAAGAATATCAATGGATGTGATTTCGTCAAAGAAATTATTGCAAGTGACATATAAGGATCCCGAGATACGCAAAGTTAGTTCATAAAAGTGTTCTAAGAAAGTGCACATTCTTCTTGCATTAGCCCAATCGTCCTCGGTAGGAAACCCACCATTCTATGCTAGTTCTAGTTTGAACCATGGATCTTGTCCGGCGAATCTCTCAAAAGCACTTTCAAACTTTTGCGCCGTGTTCAACATCAAAAATGTAGAGTTCCAACGGGTGCTCACATCAAGACACAACATTTTTTTGCTTTGTATCTTTTCGGCTTCAACACACTCCTTGAACTTTTGAAATCGACTAGGAGAATGTCTCACATATCTCACCGCATTTCGAACACGAGCAACCGATGGTGACATCAATTTTAAGCCGTCAACCACAACTAGATTAATTATATGTGCAATGCATCGCATGTGTAAATATTTGCATTGTAGAATGCCATTTCCCCAATTCTGAATTTTCTTGCTTAAATATGAAATAGCAACATCATTGGAACTCACATTGTCTACCGTGATAGTGAATATTCTATCAATACCCCACTCTAGCAAGCACTTCTCTACCGCTTTCCCTATGGCCTCACCTTTATGACTTGAAATTGGACAAAAGTTTATAATTTTTTTCTTCAACTCCCAATCATCGTTTATATAATGTGCCGTAAGACACATATAATTGATTTTTTGTAACGATGTCCAAGTATCCGTTGTAAGACAAATCATTTGCTTGGACTCTTTCAAATATGTTTTGAACTTACTCTTTTCAATAGAGTAAATATCATAAGAATCCCGAGCCACTGTCCATCTTGACGGAATACGAAAGCTAGGACACGCCACATTAATAAAGTTTTTAAAGCCCTCACACTCCACAAATCGAAAAGGAAGCTCATCAACGATAATCATATGTGTCAAGGCCTTTCTCACCTCGTTTTGATTAAATTTCCAACTAGTTAGTATTTGCTTGCCCTTTGCAATTGATTGCAAGTTGAGTATTGTTTGACTAGGTTCATGATTCTTTGGATTCAATGGACATGCATTCCAGTGGGTTTTCACACTAGTACTCTCATTTAGCTTACTATGGCAATGGTATTCTTTTCCGCAATGGTTACAACTTGCTTTTGGACGACCATCCGGGTCAAAAAAATTTTTAAAATCTTTCCAATGTGGAGCTCTTTCCTTCGAAGGCTTTCTTGTAACCGGAAGCTTCAAATTTATATTAGATACAGGAAGAGGCTCATTTGTGGCTTGAGAACTAGTTGGTGGTTGATGATCACCTTCTTGCGACATCTGAAACAATAAATTTGTACTTTGAATATATGAAATATAAATAACAAAATTGAGTCCAAAAATTAAGAAATACGCACATTGCATGAATATGAAGTTGTTGTCATTGATTGGGTTGGTGCTACACCTATTGAACATCACACATTTATGAGTAACCTAAGTTACCTATAGCTATGCTACCTAACCCTTACCCAATTCCAACCTACATAAATAGACCTTAGTCACTACTAGTCCTAAATGCAGTGTCTCAATGTGCCAGGGCAGAATACAGAATTAGATTGCAGATAGGGATAGTCCCATTACAGAGTCACAGAATGCAGAAACAGACTTAGGTTACTCATAAATGTGTAGTATTGCAGTGTGCAGTATTTACTAATCAAAATGCAGAAACAGTATGTGCAGTGTGCACTGTGCAGTCACAGAATGCAGAAACAGTATGTGCAGTATTGCAGTGTCTTATTAAAATGCATATATAATTTACAAAACATTTAGATGAATATATAATTTACAGAACATTTAGATGCATATATAATTCACAAAAAAATTACAAGAACATGCATGAAGCATATCTAATTATTAATTTACAAGAACATGTACATGCATATATCATTATTTTACATTTTATCAAAATAACTAATCATGAAGCAAATCTAAATACTTCATAACCAGTACACTATAATTATTAAAATGCACACAATTCAACAATATACAAACAGTTCAAGATCACACTTCAGAACCAGTACACTAAAATTATTAAAATGCATATATAATTTACAGAACATTTAGATGCATATATAATTCACAAAAAAATTACAAGAACATGCATGAAGCATATCTAATTACTAATTTACAAGAACATGTACATGCATATCTAATTTGCACATTTTATCAAAATAACTAATCATGAAGCATATCTAATTACTTCATAACCAGTACACTAAAATTATTAAAATGCACACAATTCAACAATATACAAACAGTTCAAGAAAACACTTCAGAACCAGTACACTAAAATTATTAAAATGCATATATAATTTACAGAACATTTAGATGCATATATAATTCACAAAAAAATTACAAGAACATGCATAAAGCATATCTAATTACTAATTTACAAGAACATGTACATGCATATCTAATTTGCACATTTTATCAAAATAACTAATCATGAAGCATATCTAATTACTTCATAACCAGTACACTAAAATTATTAAAATACACACAATTCAACAATATACAAACAGTTCAAGAAAACACTTCAGAACCAGTACACTAAAATTATTAAAATGCATATATAATTTACAGAACATTTAGATGCATATATAATTCACAAAAAAATTACAATAACAAAAATGAAGCATATCTAATTACTAATTTACAAGAACATGTACATACATATCTAATTTGCACATTTTATCAAAATAACTAATCATGAAGCATATCTAATTACTTCATAACCAGTACACTATAATTATTAAAATGCACACAATTCAACAATATACAAACAGTTCAAGAAAACACTTCAGAACCAGTACACTAAAATTATTAAAATGCATATATAATTTACAAAACATTTAGATGCATATATAATTCACAAAAAAATTACAATAACAAAAATAAAGCATATCTAATTACTAATTTACAAGAACATGTACATGCATATCTAATTTGCACATTTTATGAAAATAACTCTACTAATGTAACTGATCTACTCATCTGACAAATAAAATATTGCTAACAAGATAAATAATAAATAAAGGAAATATATTGCTATAACCAGATTCCAGACTTTTAATATATTTTCATAAATAATAAATGAGAGAAATATATTGCCAGATATAATAAGATATAAGAAATGTATTACAAGTTACTGATCTACACATTTAATCTAAACATGAAACATTTTATCTAAACATGCATAATAAGAAACAAAAAAAAAAAGTATAATTATGCTAAATATAATATGAAACAGAAATAAAATATGTATAATTATGCTAAACATTTGATCTAAACATGCTGCATGCATAAGAAACATACTTATTTTTAAATACTTATTTTTAAATGAAAGGTAGAGTTCAGATCCGTAGATCCCGACTCCAGAAAGGTAGAGAAGTTTAGATCCAATGTAAGAAATAAATAAAATATGACATATACTGCTAGAGAAAAATATTACCTAGCTATATTGCTAGATCCCGACTCCAGAAGTTCAGATCCGTAGATCTGAAAAACAAATTTGAACAAGTTAGGAAAAACAAATAATAAACAAAAAATATATGACAAATATTTTAAAAAATGGTAGAAAAGTTCAGATCCAGACCTTAGAAGTTTAGATCCAGCCTTCAGAACTTCAGATCCAGCCTTCAGAAGTCAGAACTTTAGATCCAGAGAAGAGAGGCGGTGAGAAGAGGCAGGACTATCAGATCCAGCCAGCCGACGGCGGTGAGAAGTCAGAACTTCAGATCCAGTCCAGATCCAGCCAGCCGACGGCGGTGAGAAGTCAGAACTTCAGATCCAGTTTAGATCCAGCCAGCCGACGGCGACCAGCGGGGTCCGGAGAAGAGAGGTGAACTGAGTGAGGACTGAGGGAAGGGAAGACCGGTCACCGGAAGAGAAAAGAGAGCGGCAGCAGGGATCTGAGTGAGGGGACTGAGGCAAAGGGAAGGGAAGGGAAGGGAAGGAAAGGAGCGGAGAAAGGAAATGAGCGGAGAGAGAGAGAAACGATATTATATACCTAGGGTTAGGACTGAGGGTATTTTGGTAATTACACTGTGTATATCGGTTTTCGGTTTTAACCCGAAACCGAATTCAAAACCCGAAACCCGAAACCGATAACCGATATTATTGGTTTCTAAACCCGAATCCGACCCGAAACTGTTTTGGACCGAACCGAATAGCCTATTCGGTTCGGTCCGGTTCGATTTACGGTTTTAAACCGTTTAATGCTCAGTCCTAGTCTAATTGTGGGTAGGAGGAATAAACATAGGGATGACAATTTTTTTCCGATTTGACCGGGATCCGATTGCTTTTTTCGACGAGGTGTGGCGGATTGTTGGATTTTAAAATGGAGACGGAGACAAAGATGGGAGCGAAAATGGAGATTAAAAAAAAATTGATTGGATTCAGAGCCGGATAAGGTCAGTATTCTCCGTCCCGTTAAATCTCCTATTCCGATTACTTATATTCATATATTTTTATTTTATAAAAATATAGACCTCTATTTAGAATATGTTTTGTGGGGTTAATATTCGCTTTTTGTTATTTTGTATTGTGGACTTATATTTAGCACTTGTATGTTTTTGTTGGATTAATATTTTTTTTTCTTTATTGTATAATTTTTTCTATCTAGTAGTATATACATATTTTATAGAAATCAGATAACCTATATATATATATATATATATATATATATATATATATATATATATATATATTGGATTAAGAATAGTTTTTTAAGTTTATAATATACAGGGTAAAAAAAAATTAATATGGCGGGGGACGGGGAAACCCAGACCCGAAAGAGTTAACGGGGCCAGAAGGAGGATGGAGAATACATTGTTTAACGGGGACGAAAATTGGCATAAAAAATTGAACTCGAACAGTAATGAGGACGGTGATGGGGAGTCACATACTACTCGGAGACGGTGATGGGGATATGATCTCTGATCCCAACTCGTCCCGTTGCCATCCCTAAATAAACCATAGTTTGTAGTATCGGATGATACCGTTCCAATACGATCGATACCGATACTGTTTGACATGTCCTGTTTCGATACTCACCGATAAGATACTGGCCGATACCGACATTGGGAATCTCTTTTCTAGTCAATTCGAAAAAAAATTGAAAAAATAGACCAATTATCAAGGGTGTAAAAGCATAATAAGATTATAAAAATATGTAAAAGATAAAAACTTATCTATCACAAGTAGACCAATCGACAAGAGTGACTACTATTTCATTCAATTTTAATTTTAGAACTACTAAGAAACAACACAAAATAGTTAAATCATGTCTAAATGTATAAAATATTTTTTTTCTAAACTTTTAATAATTTATTAATAAGTATGTGCTTTTTGATACCAAAAAATTCGAAACTTCGATCCAAAACAGTAGATATTGTCGATAAGAATCCGATATTTATAGAAAATGTCTGATACGATATTTCGAACCTGGAATAAACAATAAACATGAATGGTAGAATTTAATTGTGATCCATATATACAGCAGAAAGAAGCACGTGTATAAAAAACAATATTATTTTTAGTATATCGATGTATGGAAAATATGTTTAAATTTTTTATCTTTGTCATCATTCTAAAGAAAAGAATGATGTAGTCCTATAATAAATTACAAAAGTTATATGATATAATAAGTGCAATGTTTGCTAAGAAATATTAAAACATGGAATAAATGAAAACCTTTCAATCCTAAGGTCTGTTTGGTAATTTTGGAAGTATCGATTATAAAATATTTATAGAATATCGATTATGAACGGTTATGAGAGGTCATATTTTGAATAATTTTAAGTAACAATTTTTAAACCAATCCAATTCATGGTGTTTATAAAGCCACACAAAATTATATTACACCGATTTTGAAAAAATTTTGAGCTGACCAAAACCAATGCCTCATAAAAATTATCAAACAGAAATTTTCATAAACGGTCGGTTCAAAAAAATCTCAAAATCGATGAAAATATCGTTACCAAGCAGACCCTAAATAGTGACAGAATAAATTGTTTTTGCGAAATACCCAATAACATGGTAGTTACACTTGTTAAAGAGAAAAGAGAGAAAAAAAAAGAAAAAAAAAATAAAGAAAGAAGAATTAGTGCAAACTCTAATAGAACAAAAGCAATAAATGACAAATTCCAACTTGCATTCTTCACAAAATTTTGCGCCCATTTTAGTTACTTGTGCGCTCGATATTTTCTATAAACAAAATTATCATGACCCCAACTGTTGTTGTTAGTTTTATTATTATTGCTAAACCCACTACGAAAAGTTCTTAATAATGCTTAAGCATTTCCTAGTTGTTGAATATACTTTGATTTATCAATTGTACGATATATGGATATGAGCAACCATGGTTGATTTAAGCAACCTTCTTTTAAGATTCATGCTAGAAGTTCCTTCACTATTTTATTGGCGTATCTGTTAGATGGCAAAGTTCCAGACTTAGAAAATATCAAGAATATCCAATGGGTGGCACTCTTGATGCGCTCACACACACACCACATGCATGACAGTGCTCAATAATTCAGAAGGGCATCATCATCAACATAGATTTTAAGGATATATACATTGTTGGTAGGAAAGAAAGTATGATAAGAATGGATGGATAGATAGATAGATATTGTTCAATAATTCAAGCTCGGCAACTTTTTGTTTGAGCCCCACTGCACCCATCTGCACTGATGCAATCAGAGTGTTGCCATCTGTAATTATAAGGCGGTCGGATCTCGTCTCCCCTCTCCTTGTCCTCATTCAGGCACCCACGTCAAGTGTGTGGAGTGCGGACGCGACTGTCGTTTTCAAGGACAAGCAGTGCTGCTGGATCTCAGCCTTTGCTGGATGCAGCAACATAGTTCATCTGTATGCGAACTCAAGAGTTGGCGGTGCTTTTGTGCTCTTCACCTGCTTGGTACTTTTTGACTGCAACAACTGCAGAACATAACATATCTACAGGTTAAAGTCGCGTCAGGATCTAGCGCTTAGTCCGACGAGACTTCGGACTTGGATTGCTACGTTCCGGTTTCACAAAATCAAAAAGTTGTCATTGGATATGATATTGTATTAAAAATCTAAATTGTACTTGTACAAGACAAAAAAGAACACAGTTGATCATTTATCTTAAAACAAGTGCATTGCAGCGAAAATAAACAGATAAAATAAAATCACAACAAGAGATATGAGAAAGTGTCTTCTATTTGCTGATGATTGCAGCGGAATACAGATACTCCCAACTGAATTGTCAACTTGGCTTACAATTCACTGATACAAAAAATTTACAATGTTCCATACATTATGTCTTTCATAACAGAAGATAACATTTTTTTGCAAGCAAAGTTTCAACTCGTCCAACAAATTCTTAGATGCCTCAGAACTGTCCAAGTTACTTCCCGTGCATGTCGAGGAGGAGGTCAGCACATTGAAAAATGTACTGGTGAGCGGCACTAATCCGACTCACCTAAAATCAACACAGTAATCATGTGACAACATACAATATTACTAGTGATCTTTATATTCTTCCTTAGTGTCAATTAGCAATCATATGCGATAGAAATGTGAAAGCATATAAAGCATCACAATAGGGTGATTCTTACCCACAATCGTTTATCATTTTCTGTAAACAAGTATTACCATACTCTTTCCTGCATAATAAGATATCATTAGCATATTCTTTCCCGCATAAGACATAATTAGTATATTCTTTCCGGCATAAGACATCATTAGCGATGCATCGTATCTATTTAAGGTTCATTGGCCACGAGCATCTGAATTATTTATGGTAAAATGTCAATTCTTCCAGTGCAGTTAACGAACACATCTGAATTTTTTTCGGGCCATCGCTCGTAATTCTTATTGCCGTACCAAAAATGATGACTCAATGGTCCCAAACATTTTTTTCACAGTTCTATTACTTTGTTACCACAATAAAATATTTTCATAATTCTTTTACATTAGGTTAACAAAATTTTGCGTAACATTTTTTTTAATCTTTTGAAACTCTTAAAATAGTATCATTTATCAACAAACACACGCATACATGAACATAATTATTTTATTAAACGTGAAGATAAATGAGCGAATGATCAACATCACCCACCTTTATATGAATTAACTTTCCGTCTCGATCATATAACTTTCTGAATGATCTCCCGCATAAATTCCAAGTCCAACTAGATGCGACACATAAACCCAAATCCAACATGAAACTAAATGAGGAAAGATCAACGTCACCCATCTTTATATGAATTAACTTCCCGCATAAATTCTAAGTCCAACTAGGGTGCCACACATAAATCCAAACCCAACTAGGTCCTTCTAGCCAACATGTCATCATAATATACCGAACGAAATGGAACATTACATGGAATAACCTTCCTCAATGGACAACCTTCTAGACTATTTTTTTTAAGTCCAACCCAATTCAAATCCAACTTAAATCTATACTTATATCAAAACGGTTCAAGGACAACCAAATTTTGGTAGATCTCAAACATAATACAGATTTCTTCCACCGCTGCTAATAATACAAAGATGATGTACAACCAGAACCATAAATGTACATTTGATGCCATGCTGATGTCGATTAGGTAACGCTTAACAAAGGGATCTCACTCGTGCCGTGAATATGATACATGGGCGAACTTAACCTGATCGGCTGAGAAATATAGAAAGAGAACAAAGAGGATGACTAATCTGCAGGATAGAGCCGTGGGGATTGAATTGTCCTATCCAAAACTAATTTTGGTTATCCCTTAACTCTTATTGTGGGTCGGTCCAGGAGAGTCATCCGTGACCCAACCACTTGTGATATTATGCTGAATCTGGAGAGTTGTCCTAGCATATAGGATTGTCCAAGTCCGAAGTCTTGTCAGGCTTACCCACGGACTGGTCCTGCGAATCTGAACACGGAGCAGGTGAACAGACCTAAAAAAAAGTTTTTACATTCCGTACGCACATTACAAACATCTTGACTGCAGAATATTGAGTGATGAATTTCCTGCAAAAATCAGACAGAAAAAGATTGTAGAATATTTTGAAGTTCTATCTTTTATTAATAATCTCTTGACTATATATATATATATATATAGCCTTACAATCTTCTATCTTACATAAAATTTTCTAATACATTCTAATATATCGATACTTCTCCTCAAGATGGGCGAAAGATATTCACTAAGTCCATCTTGTCACATCCTTTAATCATATCTATAGAGCTAAGTCCCTTATTCAGACTGTCTGCTACCTGATTCTTGGTTGGAACGTGACCTACCTCCAGTAGTCCACTGTCCAATTTCTCCTTAATGAAGAACCTATCGATCTCGATGTGTTTGGTCTTGTCATACTGCACTAGATTGTTGGCGATACTGATGGCTGACTGGTTATCACATCACAGTTTTATCTTGGCTCCTTGATCCAGCTTTAGCTCTACCATCATACTCTTAAGCCATAGCAGCTCTGTAACTCCCAAGGCCATAGCTCTGTACTCCGCTTCAGCTGTCAATCTGGCCACCACTGACTGCTTCTTACTCCTCCAAGAGACCAAGTTACCTCCTACAAATATACAATAGTCTGAAGCAGACCTAATGTCATCAGCACAGCTAGCCAGTCAGAGTCACAGTAGCCCTCGATGCTCACGTGATCATTCTTCCTGAATATCATCCCATTTTCGGTGACATCCTTCAAGTATCTCAGAATCTGGTACACTGCGTCCATATGACCCTTCCTTGGGTCATGCATGTAGCGGTTCACCACACTCACTGCAAAGCAGATATAAGGACGCGTATGGCTTAAATAGATCAGCTTGCCCACCAGTCTCTGGTATCTGTCCCGGTCAACTGGTTCTCCAGCCTCAGTATCCAGCTTGAACCTCTTATTGATCGGCGTCACTACAGGTTTGCATCCCAACATCCCTGTCTCTGTGAGAAGGTCCAACGCATACTTTCTCTGAGAAAGAACAATCTCCTCTGTTTCTCAAGCAATTTCAATCCCAAGGAAGTACCGAAGAAGGCCAAGGTCCTTCACCTCGAACTCCTTGCCAAGCTTCCCCTTGAGTCGGACAATCTCCTGCTCATCAACCTCTGTGATAATTATATCGTCCACATACACCGCAAGCATGGTGATGTGGCCTCCACTCGGACAAAAAAATACAGTATGATCAACGTTGATCTACCGATATCCCATCCCTATCACCGCCCTACTGAATCTGTCAAACCACGTTCGAGGAGGCTGCTTCAGTCCATAGAGGAACTTCTTCAACCTGCAGACATTGCCCACTATCTTATCAATGCATAATCCTGGTGGTATCTTCATGTACATCTCTTCCACTAGATTTCCATGAAGAAATGCATCATTCACATCCAGTTGGTGTAGCTTCCATCCACCATTCGCTGCCAAAAAAATCAGGGTCCTGACGGTGCTCATATTCGCCACCGGTACAAAAGTCTGGTCGTAGTCAATGTCGTACGTCTGACTGTATCATTTTACCCCCAATCGAGCCTTGTAGCGCTCACCCTGTCCATCTGAGTTCTTCTTCATAGTAAAGATCCACTTGCATATAACTGCCCTCTTCCTCTCTGGCAGTTTTACCAATTCCCAAGTATGGTTCTTCTCAAGAGCCCCTAACTCCTCGTGCATCGCCGCTTCCCACTCTGGATCGTTATTGGCAACCTGCCAATTGTTAAGTAGAGTAATACTATCCAAAGGCGCAATGAATGCTCCATGAGAAGAAGAGATGTTATCATATGAAACAAACTGAGCAAGGACCCAACAATATCTATCAGGAGGATTTTTCGCATTGCTGCAAGTGGTCCTCCGTACTGATAATGGTGTGGGAGGGGTAGGAAGAATGATATCACCTGAAGAGAAATCTGGTTGTTGTGGTGTAGGTGTCTCAGGAGTCGAGACGGACGCAAGCAAGGGACTTGGCACTGGCACTATAGGTACTGGTCCTGCAGTTTGTTTTCCCTTCCTGTTGTAGGTAAGTAACTCCCCCTGAGTCGTGGGCCTAACACCTCTCATATCCTCCTCCTGTTCCTCTTCACTCTCCTCCTCAACCGTTCCTCCATGCCATACTCCTAAATCGGTCACCAAACTCTCACCAATCTTCCTCTCTCGCCTCATACTCTCAGTGTCAGGTGAGTTGCCCATGGATGAGGTTCCCTCCTGACTGTAGTATGGCTCAAGCTTCCTGAAGTGAACATCCATGCTCACAAACCTCTTCTTCTTTACTGGACTCCAGCACACGTACCCCTTCTGAGTCGCCGAATAGCCCACAAAGACACACTTGACTGCTCTAGGGTTAAGTTTTCCAATAGACGGTATGTTATCCTTCACAAAACATATGCAGCCAAACACCTTCAGCTGGAGTATCCCACTATTATTTTCTTACAATATCTCACATGGAGACTTTTATCCCAGTACTTTCGAGGGCATCTTGTTGATCAGTTGAGCTGCTGTTAATACTACATGTTTCCACAAACTCTGTGGAACATTCATGGCGATCATCATGCTCCTTACCACATCCAGAATGTGTCTGTTCTTCCTTTCTGCCACTCCATTCTGTGCTGGTGTGTATGCACAGGTGATCTGATGCTGTTATCTTTTGGGCTGACAGGTATTCCTCAAGTGCGTTGTTGGTATACTCTGTCACATTGTCAGACCTCAGTACATTCACTACTGCTCTATACTGAGTCTGGACATGTTTATGAAAGTCCCAAAAATAGGCAAAGACATCACTCTTATTCTTCATCAAATTTAGTCAGGTGACACGAGAGGCACAATCAATAAAAGAAAAGAAATACTTGTAACCATTTATAGTAGTTGTGACGCACGACCCCCAAACATCAGAATGTATAATACCAAAAACAGAAGAGCTCATATGGCCTGCACTAACATATGAGCTCCTAGTAAATTTGCCTAAATCACATGCATCACATACTAGTTTCTTTTTATTTGCTTTCTCATAAATAGATGGATACAACCTACTCAAAATACCAAAAGAGGAGTGCCCCAACCGCCTGTGGTGGAGTATCACTGTATCCTCGGCACTCATCTTCGGTCCTCCCATTCATGCCCTCTCTACCACATACACAAATGTCGAATCTATCCCTTCCCGATCCAGGTACCACAGTCCATCATGCCAAGTGCCAGTCCCAAGTCTTCGTCCCGTCTCCTTCTCCTGGAAGATCACCTTAGGAATATCAAAAGAGAATGCATTTTAGTTGGAGGATTATAGAACTAATGGACAAAAGACTGACTGAAAAAGAAGCATGCAAAATATTGGATAATTTTACTGAACCTGTACAATCGACAGTACCCTTACCGTTAGTGCTGACTTCACTTCAGGAGGACCACATGTCCCTGCCTGCAGCTTGATGCGAGTCTCCTCCTGGATCATGGCCGAGATAGCCTCCTCAAGTGTAGGGATCTTCGGTTGGTGTCACGCCCCAGTCCCAAAATACGTAGGACTAGGAATATGTAACACGCCAGCCATATGTATACGAACTCCAATATATGGAAACCATATACACACGTACGCTGTACATGAATATCCAATCAACAGTGGTAATATATGTCACAACAAGTCATACGCAGTTCTATATCTCATCCACAGCACAAATAATAGAATAATGGAAATCAATAAATGAATATCAAAGAAGTAGTCTCAAATAGTAATCTCAAAGTGTGATAGTCGGGTGGAAACAAATCCACTACAAATCGACTATAATAAACTACTAAAGAGAGAAGAGAATAAACTCTAATATAAGAATAAATGTCTAGAAAAGAATAGCAACTAGAATCTCTAAACAGCTGCAATGAATCACATATAATCAGAAGGTAAGATCTCCTCAGACTGATAGGAAGCGTCAGGTCCAGGTCCATACTCCTGCGGGTACTGCTGCTCACCTATATCTGGAAGGGACCAGGTCCTCAGAGAGACGTAACAAGATACAAAAATCACATGCCAATAAAGTACTGAAAATAAACATCCATCGGGGTCGCCTAACCATCTATGTGAAAGCAGTTTGAGAACAACTTTCTAACAAGTGGGCTATCTGGCCATAAATAGGATTGGCATGGTTCTCTTGGAGATCCAGGGGCCTATAAAGGCACGTCGTCTTTTGAACGGCGGAGGCCCGCCAAGTAGTATAGGTGTCATCATGACCGCGCATCTCCGGCGGAGCGTACGGGTTACACAAGGAAAGTGCAAAGGAGCCCAAATGCCTTACTTGTTGTTCTCCCCACCCAATACTCTAAGCATGTCATGTCCATGACACGATAATACCTCTAATAACCGCCAGGTCTACTAGCATGCAAAGTTTCTATTGGCAGTTATCCCTATCCGTCGCACGACCTATACGTACCGGTGGCCAGCCGAGTACGCAAGTCCGTGTCCTACATGTGACTCACACTCGTGTAAGAATAGTGTCATGGCCAATGAAACATAAATGCCTCATGAAAATGGGATAGTCTCATAAAGTAGGTCCAATGCATATACATAAATAAAAATATAGTACGACGACACCGTCGTTGCACCCAAGTTTCCTTGGACGCGCAGTTTATATAGCAGTAAAAATAAATGAACTAAATAAACAGAAAATAAACATGCATGCCTCATATGGAATGTAAAAAAATAGTACAATGGCAAGGTATACTTGCCTGGCAAGAAATCTGTAAAGTGTACGCGCCGAAATGTCAAGGACATTGAACCTGGAACTAAGGACTCCGAACAAACGTCTCCGGATGTTGAAATAAACACCACCAACGTTTCCGGAATGAGCAAAATAGCTAAAAAAACACATCCCTTTCGTCCAATTTGGACACAGGGATAAAACGGTAATTTCGGGCAAAAGTGGGGTCCACGTGTGGCCCACTTTGCACCGAAAAACGTGCCGAGGGTAACAGTCTCTAAATGGGACAAACCATAGGTCAAAAAACTCTAAATGTCAATACGAACCCAACGGTATGTCCAAATGTGGATTCCGATGAGCCGAACAAAATTTTGTCCAAAAAGTCAACTGTAGGGCCCGCCAATTGGCGATCTGGTCAACCATCTCTGAAACGCGTGAAAATTGGGTCACAGGACCAGCGCATTAGCACGAGTCCAGTGGCGCAAGTTTTGTCGCAATCTGACAAGCGTGCACAAAATACGCGCGAGTTCCACAAAAGTTGCGACACGAAATGTGTCCGCTGATACGGCCTGATTCCGGCGCACACACGCGTCCGAATCAGTCCCCACGAATTTTCACGTATCCGGTTACGCTGCGTGCACCATTCGGTACACTTGGTACACGGCGGGGCGGTCCCGTTTGGCGGGGCGCGCTCCGTTTTCCAACTTTTGGAAATCTGGAAAAAGTGGGTGCGCGCAGTTTTGTGACGAATTAAACTATGTCCACAGCAACTAATAGTATAGGGTTATTTAACAGAAAATAAACTAGGTCAAGTATTATTCAGGTATCAAAAAGAATCACCGAATTCAGATCTCTGTGGTGGGAGATACGAACTCGGCAATATGGGTGGTCATTCTGGAATTCTGCGATTCCAGAATTCTGTCTGCTCGTCCAACTTGGGCGCTATTTTTCACCTAGGGGTACACGTTTTCCGAGGTTGGCTATAATACAACTATGGAAGAGGGTTAAGGGGTGAGCATACCGGTGAATACGGAATAACGTTTGGTTGAGCGAGTCGACGGAAAACAATTCCGGAGCGAAGGTGCCTCGTGTGGGATTCTGCAGGCGCGAGGTCGGAGTCGTCGGGATGGTTGGACGGCTCGACGGGGCTTCTCTGGCTGCGGTGACGGCTCTAGATGGGAAGAGGAGGTCTGGAGATTTAGGTTAGGATTTTTGAAAGATAAATATATATATATATATTTAATAGGGAGAGAAAGGATGAGTTGGTTCATCCGCGGAAAAAAAAGGGAAAGGAAAAAGGCTGCTGAAGGGGGGGGCGGGTCCTTAGTGGGTTAGGGAGTTGCTGAAGGGGGTCTTAAGCAAGTTAATTGCTAAAGGAGCTGGAGTGGCCGATCTCAGCAATTGTGCTAAGTTGCTGGATGGTAGAGTAGTATTGCTATTTATTATTATTATTATTATTATTAATTCTCATTTAATAATTTCTTTTCTTAATATTTTCTTAATCTTTTCTTTTCCTATTAATATATGCATATATATATATTTGTATATATATATAATATATATACTCATAGAAAAATTCTAGATTAGAATAATGCACCACATTAGGCTAGCAACTGCTTAAGGGGTCTCCTACATGGAATAAATTCCGAAAAATTTCTGATGGTCCCATAAGTCCTCTAAGTGCCCGAACACCTAAAATAAAAATTATTAAAAATCTATTTCTCCTATTTAGTCCCTAATTACTATAATTTAATTAATAATTAATAAATAAAGGGTATATACGATTTCTAGGAAGGGGTTTTACATTCTACCCAACTTGTAAAAATTTCGTCCTCGAAATTAAAATTAAGTCACGATAGAATGCAAGGATGGTATAAGATATAAATTAACAATATAATTTCATACCTTGGTCTGCGAATAGGTTCGGAAAACGCTTGCGCATGTCGTCCTCGGGCTCCCAAGTTGATTCTCCTGGCGTGCCATGTCTCCATGCTATGCGAACCAAGGGAATAGACTGGTTCCTCAATACCTTCTCTCGACGATCAAGGATTCCCACGGGTTGCTCTTGGTATGACAAGCTCGGCCCAATGGTGATCTCTGAATGGTCAAGAACATGACTGCTGTCTGCCACATATCGCCTGAGCTGCGACACATGGAATACGTCATGTACTCCCTCCAGTGAAGGTGGTAGCGCGTCGATATGCCACCTCTCCAACTCTCTCGAGCACGTCAAATGGTCCAATATACCTTGGACTCAACTTGCCGCGCCCTCCGAATCGGATGGTGCCTCTGGTCGGTGATATCCTCAAGAAGACGTGATCGCCCTCTTTGAACTCCAAGGGACGACGATGAAGGTCTGCCCACTGCTTCTTCCTGTCTTGCGCTGCTCGCAAGTGTCCCTGAATCTTCTTGACTGTCTCTACAGTGTTGACCACCAACTCGGGTCCCAAAATCTGACGTTCTCCCACGTCACTCCAACACACAGGAGATCTACATTTTCTTCCATACAATGCTTCAAACGGAGCCATCTGAATACTCGCTTGATAGCTATTGTTGTAAGAAAACTCTACAAGATGTAGGTGGTCCTCCCATGATCCTCCGAAGTCTAACATGCAAGCCCTCAACATGTCCTCCAAGGTCTGAATAGTATGCTCCGACTGCCCATCTGTCTGCGGGTGGTAAGATGTACTGAACTTCAGACGAGTACCAAGACTCTCTTGCATACTCCTCCAAAAGTACGATGTGAAGCGCGAATCTCTGTCCGATACAATGCTGACTGGTATGCCGTGCAATCTCACGATCTGCCTCATATATAAATCAGCTAAAGCTTCTGTAGACTGACCCACTCTAAAAGGTATAAAATGGGCTGACTTGGTGAGTCGGTCCACTATTACCCACACTGCATCTCTCCCACTTGGACTCTTGGGAAAACCCGTGACGAAGTCCATAGTGATGTGCTCCCACTTCCACTCTGAAATCGAAAGTGGTTGCAATAATCCTGCTGTCCTCTGGTGCTCCGCCTTCACTTGTTGACATACCAGACATTTAGCTACAAAGTGAGCTATCTCTCTCTTCATCCCATGCCACCAAAAGTGTTGTCGTAAGTCACGATACATCTTGGTGCCTCCAGGATGAATAGAATAAATCGAACTATGAGCCTCTGTCATCAGCTCCTGTCGAATCTCTCCATTTGGAACATAAAGACGATCACCACATCGTAATGTCCCATCCTCATGAATGCGCAATCATGTCTGCTCTCCGGCCTCTGTCCTTTCCTTCAGTCTCCTGAATCTGGCATCTGTAGGCAAAGCTGCCTTAATCCTCTCTACCAATGATGATTGAACTTGTAAGTTGGCTAGTGTCCCATCTGCTCCGGGTAATATCACTTCAATGCCAAGCTCTTGCAAGTCCTCCAAAAGTTCCCTCTGTGCTGTCAAGAAGTAAGCTGCTGGCTTCCGGCTTAACGCGTCTGCTACCACGTTGGCCTTGCCTGGATGATAATGTAGCTCTATCTCGAAATCTTTCATCAACTCGAGCCATCGACGTTGCCTCATATTTAACTCCTTCTGCGTGAAGACGTACTTGAGGCTTTTGTGGTCTGTATAGATTTCCACTCGTTTCCCATATAAGTAATGTCTCCATAGCTTCAGAGCAAATACAACGGCTGCAAGTTCCAAGTCATGAGTCGGATAATTCTTCTCATGTATTCGTAACTGCCTAGATGCATATGCAATCACCTTGCCATGCTGCATCAATACGCATCCCAAGCCTTTCCCTGATGCGTCACTGTAGATCACGTAACCTCCTGATCCTGACGGAATCGCCAATACTGGTGCTGTAGTCAGTCGCTTCTTCAACTCTTCAAAGGCTGCTTGACACTCGTCAGTCCATATAAATTCTTGATCCTTATAAGTCAGACGAGTCATAGGTGCCGCTATCCTTGAGAAGTTTTCCACGAACCGTCGGTAATATCCCGCAAGTCCAAGGAAACTCCTCACCTCTGCTGCTGATTTAGGAACATGCCATGTCTCAACTGCTGAGATCTTCTCTGGATCAACAGAAATACCATCTCCTGTAACAACATGTCCAAGAAATAAAACTCTGTCCAAGAAGAACTCACATTTGCTGAGTTTAGCATATAACTGCTCTCTCCTCAAAGTCTCTAGAATAATCCGCAGGTGCTCCTCGTGCTCCTCGTGGCTCTTCGAATAGACAAGTATATCATCTATGAAGACGACCACGAACTGGTCCAAGTACTGGTGGAAGACTCGATTCATCAAGTCCATGAAGATCGCTGGAGCATTGGTCAATCCAAATGGCATGACCAAAAACTCGTAGTGTCCATATCTTGTTCTGAATGCGGTCTTTGGAATGTCCTGCTTCTGTACCTTCACTTGGTGATATCCCGATCTCAGATCTATCTTCGAGAATACCTTAGCTCCGCTGAGTTGATCAAACAGGTCATCAATGCGTGGCAATGGATATTTGTTCTTCACTGTCACTACATTCAAGGCTCTGTAGTCAATGCACATACGTACTGACCCATCCTTCTTCGGTACAAACAACACTGGTGCTCCCCAGGGTGATGCACTCGGTCGGATGAAACTTTTCTCCTCTAGCTCTTTTAACTGTGCCTTCAGCTCGTCCATCTCCTTCTTCGCCAGTCTGTAAACATGCGATGCTATAGGTGCTGCTCCGGGTGCTAGTTCAATTGAAAACTCTACGTCTCTGTCTGAGGGTAGTCCTGACAAATCCTCAGGAAAGACGTCTAGAAATTCTGAAATAATAGGGTGATAGACAACATCGTCCATTGCGAGCTGCATACCATCAAGGATTTCTGTGGATCCTCGGGCAAACTCAAGTTCAGGCTGGCCTGGTACCTTAAAAAGAATGCTTTCCCCAAAGCAATCGAAGAAAGCATGGTACTTGCTTAGCCAGTCCATTCCAAGCACAATATCAAAAGATGGCATAGGAAGGACTAAGAGTTGGGCATTCATCTCTCTGCCACGTATCACTATAGGGCCCGATCTACAAATTCGACTAACTGGTACAACTCCTCCTCCGGTAAGAATTCTAACACAACTAGATAATGGTGTAGAAGCAATGTTGTGTTTGGCAATAAAACTAGATGATATGAATGAGTGGGTGGCTCCCGTATCAAATAATATCACAGCAGGAAAAGTAAAAGCAAGGGTAATACCTGCTATGACATCCACCTCATGATCCAGGTCATCTACCTCCAATGCAAAAGCTCGCCCGTTCCTCTGTGGCTGTCCATGTCCAGTCCTCATATACTGCTCCTCCTGAGTGGGTAGTGGTGGTCCTCTCTGAAATCCTCCTGCTGCTGGGGGACGGGGTGCTCCCGATCCGGTCATCTGCTGGGCTGGCTTCGGTGCTGGAAGTGCTAGTCTCTGAACTGGTGGTGGGAGTGTCGATGTCTGCATTGGGCAGTCTCTCGCCATGTGCTGCCCGGAGCCACATCTCAGACACTGACCCAAGCGAGTCCGACAATCTCTCGATACATGTCCGCGTTTCCCACAATAATTGCAGTAGGACTTCTCTGGATTCTGGTATGGTTCGGCTCTGTGTTGCTGATGCTGCTGTGCCAAGGGACGTCTGATAGGTCCTCCCTGTTGTGTCCTGACTGGTCCTTGTTGTATCCTTGCTGATCCTTGTTGTGTCCTCAGCTGACCTCCTTTTCCTCTGCTAATGGTTTCCTGAAATCTGGCCTCTGTCAGAAGTTCAGCATAAGAGACTCGGGACTGCGAGCTTGTATAATGTTGTAGCTCCTGGGTCAGTCCTCGATGAAATCTCTTAGCCTTAGCCAAGTCATTTGGTATCAAAGCAGCGCCATATTTGCTGAGTCGACTAAACTCGGCATCATACTCGTCCACTATTCGGTTCCCTTGCTCTAAGTGAAGAAACTGATCATACAAGGTGTCCCTGACAGTGTCCGGGAAGTACTTTCCCTCAAAGAACTCCAAGAACTGCTCCCAAGTCTGGTAAGTACCCAACTGGCGCTCCATGGATTCCCACCAGTGATGGGCATTACCATCTAGAAGCGTCCGTACAGCCGTCATCCATAGGTCCGTGGGTAACTGCGATGCTTCCAGTAGCTTCTGCGTGTGAGTGATCCAGCTGGTGGTCTCCTCCGGGCTCTCAGTGCCCTTGTACTGCCTTGCACCCATCTGAACAAAATCCTTTACTGATCCAACCCTAGCTCGAGGTACTGGAGCTATTGCTTGGGCTGGTACAGTAGCATGTGCAGCCATCCTCTCCAGTGCTGCCAAAAAATCTTGCATCTGCTCGACTGCCTGCTGCCTCTGCTCGGCTGCCTGCTGCCTCTGTTCCTGTATCATCATCTGAAAGAATTAGAACATCTGCGCTTGGCCATCTTGCGGTACTGGGGCAGGTGGAAGGTTCCCAATAGGTAAAGCGGAAAGATCAGATGGAACTGGGGTGTGAGTCTGTCCATCTGGTCCCGGAAGCCTAGGAATCGTTGGGGTCCCTCCTTGAGTCTGACCATTGACTCCAGAAGTTGTGTCGCCATCGGCGGCAGTACATCCATTCTGCAAATCCATTTCTCTGCAGTTGATGTACGAAACGATTTAGAAAAAGTACAGGAATCAAACAGGATCCAAGTATTAAATAGGAAGGATGAATTTCAATCAAGCGTGGATGAGATCCTTATACTCTATTCCTATACGCAGGCTTGTTCGGTACAGTTACGTAACCGAGACAATATATTCTGACCTGCATGGGCCACCACAAAAACATGTCACGCCCCAGTCCCAAAATACGTAGGACTAGAAATACGTAACACGCCAGCCGTATGTATACGAACTCCAATATATAGAAACCATATACACACGTACGCTGTACATGAATATCCAATCCACAGTGATAATATATGTCACAACAAGTCACACGCAGTTCTATATCTCATCCACAGCACAAATAATAGAATAATGGAAATCAATAAATGAATATCAAAGAAGCAGTCTCAAATAGTAATCTCAAAGTGTGATAGTCGGGTGGAAACAAATCCACTACAAATCGACTATAATAAACTACTAAAGAGAGAAGAGAATAAACTCTAATATAAGAATAAATGTCTAGAAAAGAATAGCAACTAGAATCTCTAAACAGCTGCAATGAATCACATATAATCAGAAGGTAAGATCTCCTCAGACTGATAGGAAGCGTCAGGTCCAGGTCCATACTCCTGCGGGTACTCCTGCTCACCTATATCTGGAAGGGACCAGGTCCTCAGAGGGACGTAACAAGATACAAAAAGCACATGCCAATAAAGTATTGAAAATAAACATCCATCGGGGTCGCCTAACCATCTATGTGAATGCAGTTTGAGAACAACTTTCTAACAAGTGGGCTATCTGGCCATAAATAGGATTGGCATGGTTCTCTTGGAGATCCAGGGGCCTACAAAGGCACGTCGTCTTTTGAACGGCGGAGGCCCGCCAAGTAGTATAGGTGTCATCATGACCGCGCATCTCCGGCGGAGCGTACGGGTTACACAAGGAAAGTGCAAAGGAGCCCAAATGCCTTACTTGTTGTTCTCCCCACCCAATGCTCTAAGCATGTCATGTCCATGACACGATAATACCTCTAATAACCGCCAGGTCTACTAGCATGCAAAGTTTCTATTGGCAGTTATCCCTATCCGTCACACGACCTATACGTACCGGTGGCCAGCCGAGTACGCAAGTTCGTGTCCTACATGTGACTCACACTCATGTAAGAATAGTGTCATGGCCAATGAAACATAAATGCCTCATGAAAATGGGGTAGTCTCATAAAGTAGGTCCAATGCATATACATAAATAAAAACATAGTACGACGACACCGTCGTTGCACCCAAGTTTCCTTGGACGCGCAGTTTATATAGCAGTGAAAATAAATGAACTAAATAAACAGAAAATAAACATGCATGCCTCATATGGAATGTAAAAAAATAGTACAATGGCAAGGTATACTTGCCTGGCAAGAAATCTGTAAAGTGTACGCGCCCAAATGTCAAGGACACTGAACCTGGAACTAAGGACTCCGAACAAACGTCTCCGGATGCTGAAATAAACACCACCAACGTTTCCGGAATGAGCAAAATAGCTAAAAAATACATCCCTTTCGTCCAATTTGGACACAGGGGCAAAACGATAATTTCGGACAAAAGTGGGGTCCACGTGTGGCCCACTTTGCACCGAAAAATGTGCCGAGGATAACAGTCTCTAAATGGGACAAACCATAGGTCAAACAACTCTAAATGTCAATACGAACCCAACGGTATGTCCAAATGTGGATTCCGATGAGCCGAACAAAATTTTGTCCAAAAAGTCAACTGTAGGGCCCGCCAATTGGCGATCTGGTCAACCGTCTCAGAAATACGTGAAAATTGGATCACAGGACCAGCGCGTTAGCACGAGTCCAGTGGCGTAAGTTTCGTCGCAATCTGACAAGCGTACACAAAATACGCGCGAGTTCCACAAAAGTTGCGACACGAAATGTGTCCGCGGATACGGCCTGATTCCGGCGCGCACACGCGTCCGAATCAGTCTCCACAAATTTTCACGTGTCCGGTTACGCTGCATGCACCATTCGGTATACTTGGTACACGGCGGGACGGTCCCGTTTGGCGGGGCGCGCTCCGTTTTCCAACTTTTGGAAATCTGGAAAAAGTGGGTGCGCGCAGTTTTGTGACGAATTAAACTATGTCCACAGCAACTAATAGTATAGGGTTATTTAACGGAAAATAAACTAGGTCAAGTATTCTACAGGTATCAAAAAGAATCACCGAATTCGGATCTCTGTGGTGGGAGATACGAACTCGGCAATATGGGTGGTCATTCTGAAATTCTGCGATTCCAGAATTCTGTCTGCTCGTCCAACTTGGGCGCTATTTTTCACCTAGGGGTACACGTTTTCCGAGGTTGGCTATAATACAACTATGGAAGAGGGTTAAGGGGTGAGAATACCGATGAAGACGGAACGACGTTTGGTTGAGCGAGTCGACGGAAAACAATTCCGGAGCGAAGGTGCCTCGTGTGGGATTCTGCAGGCGCGAGGTCGGAGTCGTCGGGATGGTTGGACGGCTCGACGGGACTTCTCTGGCTGCGGTGACTGCTCTAGATGGGAAGAGGAGGTCTGGAGATTTAGGTTAGGATTTTTGAAAGATATATATATATATATATATATATATATATATATATATATATATATAATAGGGAGAGAAAGGATGAGTTGGTTCGTCCGCGGAAAAAAAAAGGGAAAGGAAAAAGGCTGCTGAAGGGGGGGCGGGTCCTTAGTGGGTTAAGGAGTTGCTGAAGGGGGTCTTAAGCAAGTTAATTGCTAAAGGAGCTGGAGTGGCCGATCTCAGCAATTGTGCTAAGTTGCTGGATGGTAGAGTAGTATTGCTATTTATTATTATTATTATTAATTAATTCTCATTTAATAATTTCTTTTCTTAATATTTTCTTAATCTTTTCTTTTCCTATTAATATATGCATATATATATATATATATTTGTATATATATATAATATATATACTCATAGAAAAATTCTAGATTAGAATAATGCACCACATTAGGCTAGCAACTGCTTAAGGGGTCTCCTACATGGAATAAATTTCAAAAAATTCCTGATGGTCCCATAAGTCCTCTAAGTGTCCGAACACCTAAAATAAAAATTATTAAAAATCTATTTCTCCTATTTAGCCCATAATTACTATAATTTAATTAATAATTAATAAATAAATGGTATATACGATTTCTAGGAAGGAGTTTTACAGTTGGGCTAGAAGTAGTGTTGTTCTCTAAGCAAACACTACGGCCAGGCCCTTAAGAAACTTCATCGTCCTCTCCTGCAGACATACATGTCTCTTCTTACACTTCGGGTCCTCGCAGCTCGTCCGATCTGATGAGTGATCGTAATCCAACCACATACGCTCCAACTCCGTTGCATACTCCTACACCATTTTTTTTTTCTGTACGGTGTCGTCGATCTCCCCCTTGATCTGGAAAACGCTCAAGTTATTCACCACACCATCGTAGATCCTCCTCAACTTCTCTCACACGTTCTTTACCATCTCACGGTCATCCACTGTGGCGGCGATCGACTGGATTAAAGAATTGAGAAGCCAAATGTATATCACCATATGAGTGGACTTTCACTCGTCGCGTCTTGTCGAACCCTCATCCGACTCTGTCTTCTCTCATGATAAGAAACCCTCCAGGTTCTTCCCTGCGAGGGTTCTTCTCACTCATCGTGACCAACTCGGGTAGGTGGTCGGTCCATCAAGCTTCAGATCGATGGAGGAAAGCTCCAACTTCGCCGGTGTTCATGTCACGCTCTCACTAGTCGACAGTTTCATCAACGTTGCGACCTCCGCAGGGTCAAACTTCTTGATGATCTCCTCCATCGACCATCCTCTTCTCCGATCACCTCACACCCGTCCCACGATTCACGTTCGTTCTCTTCGTCCTCTCCTAGACCCGATCATGCCTCTCCTCCATCAGATCTAGGCCTTCAATGTCAACGTCCGGAACGATCCGAATGAGACGTCGGAAACCGCGACAGAAATCTCCTGCGGGCTCCACAGGAGTCGCGGCTTCGCAGTGGTGGCGGCGGCGGCGGCGACGTGACAACGGTGGTGGCGGCGGCTAGAATTTGACGGCTAGGGTTTATGACGGCTATGACTTGTGCTCTAATACCATGTAGAATATTTTAGAATTCTATTTTTTATTAATAATCTCTTGGCTGTATATATATATATATATATATATATATATATATATATATATATATATATTCTTACAATCCTCCATCTTACATAAAATCTTCTAATACATTCTAATATACCAACAAATATTTATTTATTGCGAATATCTGAGTCTACAGAATTTGACATAACGATCATTCCAAAAACCTGCTAATAAGACTGCAACAACTGAATTCTGTACGAGTACAAGGAACAAACGTATCGAGCGAAGTTCGATATATGAATCCCAGTAAACCTGTATATAGTATAGAAAGATTGGTACCTCATGCTATACAATAAGGAAAAAATGGGTATGCAGTACTACGTATCTTTCTCATTTTTTATACCAAATAACTCTCACCTAATGGGCGAAGCAATATGTTCCTATATCTATAATACTACCATTAGCTAAAATGCGAGCAAAGTGTTCGCAAAGTTTAGGAGAGGTTCCAAAGCACTTGGAGCAAACTTCCGAGCAAAGAGGAAACAAACTGAGGAGGGCTGGCCATTGTACATACATTTATTGCCCTCAAGTATCCTCCTCAGGAACGCTTCAGTAATGTCCCCCTTCCCAAAAGTTGCAGGGTGAGCACCACCCCTGGACCAATCCACCCAAGTGATGCTCCGATTTGCAATAAGATGCGGTGTCTCGATAGTTAGCATGGTGGGGAAGTAGTGCTCGTCAACATAGCATGCTGGTTTGCAGAAATCTCTGAATTTCGGGTAGAATTTCATGTCGGAGACTACCCTGGCTGCAAGATTACGGTCCACTTCAAACCATTGAGCCCCTTTGCGCCACTGAAAGAAGCCAACCTCCGGGGCCATACGCGGGCTGTACCGCCCTCTCCCGTGGGGTCCGGGATCGTCAAAAGCCCCAACAAAGCTGTACCGGGACTTCATGAGGTACTGGTAGACGTTGACGAAGTTGTATAGAGGGATGCAGGACTCCGACAAAAGGACAAACCGTTCGTTGGAAAGGTCAAGTAGTGCATTTGCAAGGAGCCGCCGCTCTGCATCACACATGCTCATCTTTCCCCATTCTGCGACCTGCAGAAGATGATATCAAATTATAGCCTATCAAAGTAGTTTCAACCAAAAAGAAATGTTGATTTATATAGAACTTAATGCAACTGTAATTTTTCAGGTCCCTTCTGAACTTTGTGCACGTTCCTCTTTTATAGGACTCGTGGCTTATAGGACAGTGATTGGTGTTACAAGAGAAGGAAGAGCTCAGCTAGGAAGGGGCCTTGAACTATGGGGACTAGCCGACTAGGCAGCAGGGCTTAAAGAGGGGCCTAAATGTACAAGAGTTAAAAGAAATGGAGATTACTGACAGATATTTTAGTGATAGAAAGGGTCTCGTGTCTGTGCACCTGTATTATGATTTCGTGGTTATAGCTATTAAAGAGAACTCATGGGGTTCTCTCGAACACCATGAACCAAAAAAGCTAGTTGAGTGCTACAAGCAAAGAAAAGCTCTCTCTACAAGAGGACTCAAAAGGAGAAACTTCCAAATTTCATGGAAGTGAAAAGAGGAAAAGGTGCATATTTATCATGATGGCACATCTCAAGGCCTAGGAAGAAGACAAGGAGGTCAAAGAGGATCGGTGGCTTGAGATAAGAGTCGATTTCAAAGCCATATAATGAATCAAGGTATGGATTGGAGTTCAATGTTCTCTTTACCAAAAAAAAAAAAAGAATAGATTGTAAAATTATAGTTTGCAATACCGGTCCGATACGGCCAATACCAATACGGTTTGGCATGTCGTGATCCGATACCGATCAATACTCTGACCAATTCCGACATTGGGAATATTTTTTTAGTCAATTTGAAAAAAAAAATATTGAACGGAAAAGACCAATCAACAAGGGTGTAAAAGTATAATAAGGTTGTAAAAGCATGTAAACGAAGAAAACTTATCTACCATAGGTAAACCAATTGAAAAGGGTGACTACTATTTCATTCAATTTCAAAGCTAGTAAGAAACAACATACGAAATAATTAAAATTATGACTAAATGTATAAAACATTTTTCTAAAATTTTAATAATTTATTATTAATTATTTGTTTTCCAACACCAAAAATATCTGATACTTTGATCTGAAACCGTCGATACTGTCGATCTCGATACTCATAGGAAAGATCCGATAACGATACTGCAAACCTTTGTGTAAGACGTCATAATACTAGGTACAAATACTGATAAAAATGCTAATTTTCTTAAAAAAGAATAAGGAACTTTACTATCAGTCTATAAGGAACCTATGCGACAGTCGAGAAGCACACGGTATCTTGTCATTGACGCTATGCAATCATACTTTGAGTTCGAAGAAGGAGATAAATCTAAGACCACTTTTGTAAGCTTTATCTAAGTAAAGGTATGTGAATCCAAAATTTATTATGTAGTAGATATAAACAATAGTGGGATTAAGGGTCGTCAATTCAATATTACCAGAATCGTGGATCGCTTTGGTACGTAGTACGGATACGGGTACGCGGTACGGTACCTCAGCCGGTACGCGGTGCGGTTGGGATAGGCTTATTCGGTACGCTATTTGGGGTCATCGTTCGTTTTTATCTAGGTCGTCTTTTGTACCATATACAGTTATATAGAAGTATACACCAAATATCATAAGTTCATAACCAAAGCCATCAAAATCCAAGTGAAGGAAAGCATACGCAATATTCTTGTAACTAAACCAAATATCGTAAGTTCATAACCAAAGCCATCAAAATCCGGGTCGCTAAATTTGACGAACGGGTCGCGAACGCACCCAGTTCGGGATCGTTCGTCCCAATTCGTGGGACGTAGGAGGAGTTGGCGAATTAGACAACTATGGGTCAATTGCTAGACAAAGGCTATGGTATTCATAGGAGTTCGGCCTTGCCATTCATAATAAACAATCATAAAATTAGTCACATGAAATATTTTGAAGTGTAGAATGTCTCCTTGAATTCCTTATTGCATTCAAGCTGAGATCAAAATACTATTACTTCATGGTATTCAAGACTTGGCAAGTCGAATTTGGACACTTGCAAGTTTTGTCACAGAGAAAATGGTGATAGGACCTACCAACCTATCAAAGATAACACATTACTGGAAAGAAATAAGAAGCAGCTTCAGAGAAGGAAGTTCAAGAAGATCAAATCATGTGCTTAAATCGGCACATTCCAAGGAATGTTGACCAACAAATCCTGTTTCTAGTGGCCAGACAGGTAATGTCTCACATAGATTGATGGTTCAAATGGTGAAACATAGATCCATCTATTGTAGAAATTGAATAATGTTCTCCAAAGAACACTTAGGAGCTAAAAAATTTGGTAGAAAAATAGTATCTATTTACAACAGCTATTAGACTGGATTTAGGTTAATTAATAAACTTCACATAAATTTTGATAATTTTTGCAAAGAAAAATGGAATTGATAATTGATTTCTACGAATAATCAACACAACAAACTAGAGTCCTGAAAAGAAAGAACACAACACAACAATTCTTGATACCCATATGACTTATGTGCATGTTGAAACTTGAAAGAGGTGGGCCTAAGGAATTCTGACAAGGAGACATATTTTCTGCCCTTTATTTACGGGATAGGTTTCCTATAAGAAATTGAAGGCATGGAGGTCCTATAAGACGGGGGAGACCACTTCAGAATTTTTGGCAAAGTCATTTGGAAAGTTTCTCAAAGAAGAGAACAAAGCCAGATGAAATGTGAAACAAAAGAAGCTTCCTTTTGGTATGGAAACAATTCTTAATGGCTAGCAATTATATAATCCTATTAATAAAAAGTAGTAGTCTTAAGAGGTGGTGAATTTGAAGAACATAAATGGAATTGTCAAAAAAGAGAACAACAAACAGAAAAAAAAAACACATTGTTAAAGATGTTCATGAACAAGATATTCCAACTTCTTCTCGAGAGTGGTTGCACGTCTCACAAAGATTCATGTCAATCTTTTAGGAGCTTTTGTGAAGTTCTTATTCAGGATCTAACTATAGGTCCTTTCTAGAAAATTTTGGAGCCTCTTTACTATCAAATAATACATAACTATAGATCTTATCAAGATCTAAAATATAAATGTGTGCAACATGTATATATAATCATACCAATGGTGTATCTGCGATTCTGTATCCTATATTTTCAAAATAATATTGTATTCCCAACTCTTATTGTGCCTATATCATTATCTGTGTCCATGTCTATGCAACTACAACCTAGACAAGGTGGTTTTTCTGTATGATGGAGCCTTGTACGAGTTATGGAGCCAAGGGACTATGGGGACCAAAGGCCATGAAAACTACTTGATGGTTGCAGATTATAGGTGTATATAAAGTATGGAGTTGTGGTACAATGAGGACGGAATCCATCATCAAGTATAAAGTTGTAACCTCAATAAGATGGGTATTTCAGCATGGAGCTTTGAACAAGTTATGGAGCCAGGGAATATGGGATCAAAGGCCATGAAAACGTCTCAAGTAGATTATAGCGGTGTGTAAAGTATGGATTTGTGGAACAATGACGACATAATGCATCATCATGCAAGAAAATCATGATCATAAGAACTTTCTTGAGGATCTATAAGAAAATTTATTGGATATACCCATATCCCGAATACTGGGCAAAACATAGGAAATGAAGCTAAAACAAATTGACAAATTGAGAAGAGAATATTTCAATTGAATTGCAAAGGAGTATAAGATGTCACTGAACAACCTTTATGCATTTCAAATATAGAAGGTTAGGGAGCGTATATCACTTAACAAATACGGTCAAACATATAACCCCCATTCATGCATATGAAATGCCAAAGTTCATATGTGAGAATTAGTACTTGTAAAACAGATATGTTTACAATGGCACATCCGTTTTTCATATAATAGTTCTTATACAATACAGTAATATTTACAGGGCATCAATTACCAATAAAATTAGCTATTGTAATTGTTTACCCTAGTATTAGTCAACCAATAATGTAACATTCATCCATACACAGAGGGTGTTGCCTGGCATGACAGTAAGGCTTGCACCATCCTAGAGGACGCAGGTTCGAGTTATGGAAATAGTTTCTCCATATATGAAGGTAAGGTTGCCGACATCTTGACCCTCCCTAGACCTTGCGTAAGCGGAAGCCTCATGGCATGGGACGCCGATTTTTTAAAGAAGTATAATTGTTGTTTATGCATAATGAATAAGTTGACAACCACATGAGATGTCATGATACCTTACAGTTTGCACTTGAGCCACGTGCACACGATTCCATTGTGTAACATTAGCTTCCAATTTCTTGCAACCCTCAATTTAGCAAGGATTCCATTGGTGGTGGTGGTGGTGGTTTTTTTTTTTTTTTGGTTGGGTGGGAGGGGTGGGGGTGTTGGGGGTTGTTCTATTTTTCACTTTAACCATTTCATAAGGATTCACATTTTAAAGTTGCATTCATACTCTCTCTCTCTCTCTCTCTCTCTCTCTCTCTCTCTCTCTCGCGTTCCAACTCTTCAAAATTTATGGCCTGAAAAAAAAAAATTACAATGTCGATGTTTAGCCTTTCCAATGTCCAGAGCATGGTTACTACTGCATGTTTTTAATACTATATCCAACATTTTCGAGTTGTGATGACTAATTCCTTGATTTGGCATTTCCCTTACTTGATGTGCTTTCACGGCTGCATCTCCTCCGAATGCTTATCTATGTTGCTTAGACAAGGGTATGTACATTGGTGCCCTCTCTTTTCATTTCCTCTTTTTGCTTTGCTAAATTGTGACTGGGGAAGATAGCCCCAATGTCAATATCTGTCGGTATCAGTAGGCGTCAATATCGGGCCAGGACATGACAAACCCAATATGGTATGGCTGATACGAATTGGGATCAGCCGCTACTGTGAACCTTCTAATAAACCAGCCTAACTTGTACTTCTGTTTAAAATAAGACTCTTTGCAGACAAATGCATCACAAAAAGAAATGCTACTTTCAGGTCTGCGGTGTTAAGAGACGACATTTTGGAAAATGCTGAGCTTATCTTTGTTATGGTGATCACAGTTATGGTGATGACCGCTTTTAGTTGTAGGATTTACGAAGCAACCAACAAAATAACAAACTAGATAACAAACCCAAACATACTAGAAATATTCTTTAACCAATAAAAGATGGCTTAACATTTAACACCCCCAAGCTTATGATGGATCGATCAACGAGAGCTTGCAAATAAGTAAATGAAAAGTGGTAATCCAATTTTTGGTCAGTGGTCAACCGGAGATGCCCCCAACGGTTGGGGCTGGTGTGGGTTATGGGTCATAGGAGAGGTCTTGGGTTCGAGTCTTAGCCTAGCATAATAATAATATGGTCAGTGTCATAGGGTGAGGATGCAGACAATTGCCAAAAAGAGCAGTACCCAAATAAGGATTTGGAACCTCACATGTGCTTATTCGGATTTGAAACACCACATGTGCTCGAGAATGACATAAAGCAGTCAGCATCGATGCTGGGAGGTAGCAGAACCTCACCTGTGCTCGAGAATTGTTGAGAATGGTAGAAGGCAGCAAAGAACGTTACTGGGAGGTTACAAAACCACACCTATGCTTGAGAATGATAGAAGGTGGTCAACATTAATACTGAAAAATTGCAAAAGTATGTCAAGTTTCAGACTAAAGACAATCGCCGTTGTTTGCATCTAGACTTGGCGAATCAGAGGAAGGAGTGCAAAGAATTTATTAGAGACAAGGATCATGACGAAAGCCTAGAAAATGAAGAAATTGCAGTAAACCATAAATGGCGGAGGAGGCACTAACATGGCTAAAGTTGAGGAAAGACCACTCAGAAGTGGACTCACTAGAGTCTCTCGAGGAATGCTACACACTCGAGGTGATGTCCATGGAGTGGTCATGGTGCGGGGGCTACGATGGTGGTGTTACAACTATATGTAGAGTAGAAGATCGAGTTCCCGTATCAGCTAGGTCTAGAGAAGGAGAAGAGAGAACCTAGAAATACAAATTAGGGCAATAATACCATGTTAAGAGACTACATTTTGGAAAATATTACAACCATCTTTTATTATACTAATGATACCTTTATTTATAGGCTTTATGATACAACCAATAGAATAACCCAAACAAACAAGAGAGATTCATGATTGATAAGAGATCGCTTAACAAGTGTGAGCCTTAGTAAAGAACTCACTTCGGATGGTTTCCGTCGGAGTTCTCATCGTTATGGGCTTTCTGTCTTCTATGATACTAGCCCTGCTCGCTCTGATGGTTTTCATCGCCACACCTAGTGAGATTGCAATTTCAATTCATGTGTGCTACCTTGTATTTGAATACATAAACCCCGCATTCCATTTATTGTACATTAAACATCTTTTGCACCCAAGTATATATATTTTCAGAACCCTAGACTTGAAGTTGAAACTAGCATATCAGAATAAATTCAAATTTATTATTTATTAATAAATGAGATAGAAACTCCACATGAATTTGGAATTCCACAATCATAAGTAACCAAACAACAAGACTATGGAAAATGCTGGAAATTAGAATTTGTAGAATTTCATTTGCATCCACACCACAAGTGCTTAATGCATTCCCTAAAGTACTAATCTATTATCAGTTATTTCAATTTTCATTAGTGAATATGGAAGGAAAATATATTTGACCATATCTGTAAAGAAGATTGACTTTGATCTTTGATTGTTGAATAAGTTCAACATTAGAGAGCTCAAATTGTGCTCAATGATTCTCTCTCAAATTGTGCTCAACGATTGTTGAATAAGTTTGACATAAAAGAACAAAAAAAATTTAAAAAAATTGTTGAATAAGTTCAACACAAAAGTTTTTGAGAGAGTTTTTTGTAGAGAGTTCTTGAGAGAAAGGAGGAGAAGTGTTGAGAGCAATTATAATTCTTTTTCTTCTTCATAGTGGAATTGAATCACCCTCGTCCATGGAAGTAGACATCTTGGCCGAACCAAGTAAATCATTGTCTTTGTGGTTGTGAACTTTCTCTGAGGTGTTTCTCTAATTTTTCTGGGTCTATTTCCGCTGTGCGCCCAAAAATTGGTATCAGAGCTTTGGAGTTCTCAGAGAAAGTTAATTTGGTAGATTCTTGAGATGGCTCCGTCAAACAAGATTGGGAAGTACGAAATTGAGAAGTTCAATAGGAATAATGATTTTGGCTTTTGGAAAAGCCAGATGAATGACGTTCTCATATCTCAAAAGCTTTACAAGGCTTTACGTGGAAAGTCGAAGAACCCCGCTGACATGACCGATGATGATTGGAATGACATGGATCTCGAAGCATGTGCTGCTATTCGTCTATGTTTGAAAAGAGATGTCTACTCTGTGAATGATGAAACCACCGCCGCTGGGCTATGGCTGAAGTTGAAATCACTCTACATGACAAAGACTCTTACCAACCGACTTTATATGTTAAAGTCGCTCTACAGATTGACAATGGAGGAAGGTATGTCAATTCGAGATCATATTTCAAAATTTAATCGAATTATTTCTGACTTGAAGGATGTTGACATATATGAGGATGATGATCGTTTGGCACTAATCCTATTGTTTTCGTTGGCCGATTTTTATGCGAATCTTATTCAAACATTGCTATACGGGAAGGACTTAATTTCTATGGAAGAAACTACGGGTACCTTATTGTCTAATGATGTGCGGAGGTTGGCTTCTAATGGCGGAAACGGTAGAGACCAAGTCCAATGTTTGATGTCAAGAGGAAAGACAAACGATAGATCATCTTCCAGCAGAAGGTCAAGATCTAAGTCCAAGATACCTATTGAGAAGGTGAAGTGCTTCAACTGTAATGAGAAAGGACGTTATGCAAATAAGTGTTCTCGTCCAAAGAAGAAGAAAAAGAAAAAAGAAAAAGGAGAATAAGACAGAAAGAGAATGTGATGAAACAAACTGTGCTTCAGAAGCCGAAAGTGATCATGAGTGACCGTTGGATTCTCGATTCTGGATGTTCCTACCATATGTGCCCAAAGAAGGAGTGGTTTTCTTCCTACAAGGCGACGGATGGTGGTTCTGTGTTGATGGACAACAATAACACATGTCGAGCTGTTGAAATTGGGTCTATCAAGGTAAAGATGCATGGTGGAATTGTGCAGACTTTGGCTGACGTCAGACATGTTCTCGACCTTAAGAAAAATCTTATTTCTCTTAGTATGCTTGACTCGAATGGTAACAAAATTTGCTGTCGATGGTGGAGTCTTGCGGGTTGTTCGTGGTTCTTTGGTGGTGATGAAAGGTCATCGACATGGTAATCTTTATATCTTATTGAGAAGCACTGGGACTGGGACTTTAGGAGTCAGTACATCTCATTCGTCTGATAGCACACGTCTATGGCATATGTGGCTTGGGCATATGAGTGAGTCGTCTGAGGATGCATCAGATGAGGTGGAGGTTTCTGAAGATGTTCATCAAGTCTCACAAGAACAACCAGAAGAAGAGCAACACCAGCAGCAAAATTCTTTGGCTACTACTAGGCCAAGGAGACCGGTCAAGCCAGTACATATGTATGGATTTGATGAACCGGTCATACACTATAGACAGTTGAATATAGTGGCATATGCACTGCCAGTGGAGGATGACAAGCATACCACCTTCAAACAAGCTGTCAAAGATACTAGCAGTAAGAGATGGATAGTAGCTATGCAGAAAGAGATTGAGTCTCTCCACACGAACTGTAAATGAAATTTTGTTCCATTGCCCAAGGGCAAGGAAGCTATAGGCTGCAAATGGGTGTACAAGAAGAAGGATGATTCTCCAGGGTCAAGTGGAGAAGTGTTGCTTGAGAGCCCATATGGACGGGATTGACGAATGGTTGATTTGGTGAAGTGCGGTTGAAAAGTGTGTCGGCTCGATTTTGTGGCAAAACTTTTCCGAGGTGGAGATATGAAGGAAAATATATTTGACCATATCTTTAAAGAAATTGACTTTGATATTTGACCAAGAAGAACAAATCTTTGACAAGGTGGATATATGAAGAAAGATATATGTAACCATATCTTTTGAAGAAGATTGACTTTGACCTTTGACCAAATCTTTGACAAGAATATATATTGGATTTCCATAAATATTATATTTTTATGGTAAACTTATATAATATTGGATTTCTATTCTTACATGATGTTAGATTTCCATGTATAGACATATGACATGCTATATAAATGGCTCAAAGGTTTCTCCTAAAGATATCTCTAGAATGCCTATGTAAGTTGTTGACTAAGTTCAACACAAGAGTATCTTTCAAATTGTGCTTAATGATTGTTGAATAAGTTCGACATAAGAGAGCAACATAAGAGAGCAAAAAAAATTGTTGAATAAGTTCGACACAAAAGTTGAATAAGTTCGACACAAAAGTTTTTTACAGAGTTTTTTATAGAATTCTTGAGAAAAATGAAAGAAGTGTTGAGAGCAATTGTAATTCTTTTTCTTCTTCATAGTGGAATTGAACCACCCTCGTCCGTGGAAGTAGGCATCTTGACCGAACCACGTAAATCCTTATCTTTGTGGTTGTGGACTTTCTATGAGGTGTTTCTCTGATTTTTCTGGGTCTATTTCCGTTGTACGCCCAACAAATATTGATATAAAAAATTATACTAACCTAACCTAATAATTATGAAGCTAATTCTTCTAGATTAACATGGTCAAAATCTTATGTAAACATGAAACCACCTGAGCTAACTAAAGACTACCTAACATATCAACACTTCCACCTAAATTGCCTAGTTTCCTTGGTCGCACAGATGGACATGAACCAGATAGCACTAGTAGTCCAACCTAATATTTGGTAGGTAGTTTAAATGCACACTGATGTGCATATCTGATCACTAGTTCATAGACTCCAAAGGAGGAAACATATGAATAAAGATACTAAAGAACAAATTAAGCACCAAATGGTAAAGCCAAGATAAATAACTATTTGGCTAATTCATTCATTTCTAGTAATATTGTCTACTCGAACTAATCCAGCCAACCAAGTGCCTAAGCAGGTTATTCTCCCATGTGAGTCAGGCCTTCTGTATTTACTTTGCAGATACTTTTTCGAAAAGGTGAATACACACACCACCACATGTTGTGTCCTTCATTGTTATAAACATAGATAGGGATGCTCAAGTGTTCCAAATAATTGCATGCATACTTGACATAAAATCTTTCTGGTAACTGCTCCACCTTTTCTTCTTGTTACAATGGTCTCCTCTTATCTCTGTGTGAAATTGTTTGAGATTCTTTCCTATGAAGAAGAAACATACAGCAACTGTATGGTCTGTACCTAACCTTTTAACCTTTAGCCGATCTTCTTCAACTTCGAATATCTCCAATAACTCTCAAATGTTAATTTGTATTTTATCATTTTAAGGCAAAATAAAGACCTACTCGAACAGTTTGGGATAATAATTGTATGAAAAAATAGGAGAATTCAGTAAATTACAGAACCCAGTGGTGTTCACAATTATGACATAACAACCCTTGTATTATAATTATTTTCATCAGTGACACTCCTCACCTTTAAATTATGTCGTCTAGGAAGCACGGACCCTCCAAAAATCTGGACCGTGATGCTTATCAGAGCATCATGGACACTCCAAAATATACTTGGACACACAAAAATAGGTGTCGTGAGCGTGTAGCTGTGTCCTATCTGTATCCGTGCAACATTGTGTCTCTTGAACTTTTAAAGTATTGAACTTGAAACTTATGAGATATATATATATATATATATAGAATAAGGGAGGTGAGATGGCACCTCACTTTAAAAACAAATGTGGCGGTGATGTGGCACAATCTCAACCACACAAACGAGGGGAGGGGGTTAAGTGCAAATTGCCAATTATGAAATGTGTGGTTGGAATTGTGCCACGTCACCGCCACCCTTGTTTTTAGAGTGAGGTGCCATCTCACCTCCCTTATTCTCTCTATATATATATATATATATATATATATATATATATATATCCCATGAACGGTACGATTCGTTGAAAGAACAAGACGGATAGTTTATCTTGCATTTTATTTCTGTTCGTAGCGTACAATACGTATCACCCAATACAATGTATCATCGGATACAAGAATTATCAAGTTGAATTTAAACGAATTTAAGCCAACTTTTAATGCCCTGTCTGACACAATGTGACAGACACAACATGAATTTTTGGAGTGTCCGCAGTGAAAACTCGGGACATGGAACTTCTAAACTTGGAGATATCTCAATATTCTAGTCTAGCAAGTTGGAATTTTGCTGATGCCGCTGATCCCATTGAAAAAGACTTAAGATTATGAGTTAAGCAAATGCAACCAAACACATGAAGGGGTACTGAGAATGGTGATTTAGTAGGACACAATAATGAAAGGGAGAAGACATTTCGAATACCCGGATTGGCTTTCGATATTGTTAAGGTAGCACACAGTCAATGGTGGGAACGCGGTGTGACCCGAACAGGAGTTAGTCCATGAGGTGCGATATTGGATTGTGCCCATATGCCTTAAAAGAGAATTCTCATGTAAGGCCTGAATCAATTCCAATTATCTACACCTCATGATACCACCTCCTATCCGATGTGGGACTAAATTACCAACTCCATTGTCACCCCCCTTTGAGCGCTCAACCGGAAACGAGATACAATCCAACAATCTCCACCTTAGCTCGTTTCCGCTAGCCGAACAACCTTAGCACACCCCGGCTACCTTTGCTCGTTTTCGCTAACCGAACAACCTTAGCACACTCCGGCTACATTTGTTCGTTCCCGCTAACCGAGCACCCAGGAGATCCAACAATTGTCATCTCGATCTGTTCGACCACAGAACTAAATTTGACACGTTCATCCACACCACCATTGTGTGCCAACCACAACGTCTTGCTCCACCTTGGACTCGTCAAATCCACCTTTAAAGCCAATTTGTGTAGTTGATGCTCCTACTCCACCTTGAGAAGAGTCCGTATAATCCATGAACGTTCAACACCATCTCTCTCGAACCAATTAGAGCCGCTAACCAGACCCGTAACCTTGGTCTCTGATACTACTTGTTGGAAACGCGGTGTGATCCGAACCGAAGTTAGCCTATGAGATGTGATATTGGATTGAGCCCATATACCTTAAAAGGGAATACCCATGTAAGGCATGAACCAATCCCAATATCTACATCTCATGATCCCACCTCCTATTCGATGTGGGACTAAGTTACCAACTCCATTGTCACCCTCCATTGAGCGCTCAATCGGAAACGAGATACAATCCGACAGTCAAAACTGCAAATAGCCAAAGATTTGGATAACTTCAATCCACCTTCTACTTTCAGATTGTGTCTATTTTATGACTTTGCCATACTATTTTGTTGAGGAATGCATAAATAGACATGAACTTTGATGACAAATTTCATTCTCCTAAAAGAATTGCTCTCTCCTCCTAAATACTCTCTTATTTTGTGAGACCTACACTTATTTATTTTATTATATATTGGGTTTCTATCATCTTGCAAAAAAGAAAACATTTTTTTTGAACTTCTTCCCTTAATTTTGAAGGATACAACCATTGTGTTGAGAATAATTAACCACATGATAATGAAGTATCAAACACCATCCACATATAAAGAAGGGGGTGGTCCCTAGATATCATCACGAACAGTATTAAAGAAATTTAAACGTCTGTTATTCCTGGAGGACAAAACTCCGCAAGAAAATATCTAACATGTCTCACAAAGATTCAACATGTCATGGAATAGACTAGGAAATAAATATTTTGACTAGGAAAATGAAAGGTGAGTCGAAGATGCCACAATTTAATTTGAGTTATACTCCTATTACTCAGCTCGTTAATGCTAGAGTTGCACAGCAATAGATCATCCAGGTTCAAACAGGTAGAATTCATTTACTTCATCATGGCCAGTCCCAAACGTTTTCTTGTCTCGAGATATTATAAAAGACAGTTAGTAGAAAGAAGGTTATAGAATAATGTAGTTGACGAGTCAAACTGTTAATGGATAATAAATTTGCGTCAAACTATTTTATTTGAGAGAGAAAAAATCAATTGCAAGCGATAAACACTACGTAAATGAAATTGTAAAAACAAGTTTAATGGTAGCAATAAGAATCGACGACAGGGAAAGCAACTGGCATATCACATACATATGTTGCTTTCTCTTTTTGTAGTTAACAACCAAGCAGTTTTCTCAAAGTGGGAAATGAATTAATGAACAAACATCTTGAGTATTCAATTTTGACAACAACCAAAACCTTCAGTACTCAATGTTGAGTCTATTAATGCTATTGCTAGTTTCAACTTGCAACCAAACCATTTTTAAAAGAGGACAACCAACAAATACCTTGGCTACCAAATTTTGTATATCATGCTAGTCTTGACCAAAGTATTTCTCAAAGGATATAAAGAGCAAAAGCTTCTTATGCTCTACTTCTCATCTATTGCTCTCCTCCCATTAACTTATTAATCACATAATCATATCGATGTACTTTATCGGCTCTTAACAATGTAGCAATGACATTGCCACTACAATCTAGATCCGCCAACAAGTAGGCTAATGTCTCTTTCCGCCCCAACAAGCGAGCCAATGACTTACATACGACGATCTGTTTCAGCCCCAACAAGTAACAAATGACTCGATTGACAACTATCTTGTCTTCTCCGGTGAAGATTGTCGTATCTCCTCTTTAGTACCGACATCGCACGCAGGTGGAAGAGCATTTGTTGGAACAACAGATATCAGAGCAACGTCGCTCGAGGTAGCCGGAGGATAACGAAGAGGCGGGGAGGAGAGGGGGAAATGGAGAAGGTCAGGTCTGATGGTGTCAGAGGGGTTGGGCAGTCGTCGTGCTTACATCAGCTGTAGATGGAATGTTGAGAGGGAGAGGAATTTGGACTGAAGTTCAAGAGGACCCGAAGAATTATGAGGAGACTTGGGGATTTCAGGATCCCACCTTTCAAAGGTGGGATTGAGTTTGAGAAATGAACAAAAGATAAGTGAGTGTGATTCCGAACTCCACATTTTCAGTGACTTATAAAACAAGATAGTCATGTGGGAGTTCAAGTAAGTCAAGTACATGTGAGTTTTATCCTAGTCAGGTTTGGATGGGATTTTAGGAAGTCGGATCTGAGTCTAGGTAACCCGAGTACAGGTCCTACATGTGTTCGTATGGAATCTGAGGTAGTCAGGGCTGAGTACGGGTCAAGTCCCAGTCAAATTCGAGTCACGTCCTTAACACGGGTCTGATTCTAGGACAATGTTGGGTCACATTATAACAAACATATACTTAAGTTCAACTAATCCAATTTTACAATTAGAATTTATAGGAGATTTAACTAGTGAGAAAGTTATTTGTTTGATTTGCAGGAGATTTCATATGAGAAACATGCCATAATTGACAAATAACATCTTCATTGTTTAAATGTTAGACTCTAAAAAGATAAATTCTGGAAAGTAACTAATTTGTTAAACATCAATTTATAACAAAGGCTATCTACATCCAATTTCTTTCCTAATGAGCATATGTATCTCTTTCTGATTCAAGTACAGTTTAGTTGTGTGAGATCTGGACTTCATCCTGATACGAGAGTACCATTCCAACTAGTGATATGCTTTTGAACCTTTTCTACACAAGCAACCAATCACTTCTCCTTAGACATAAACTACGCATAGTCGAGGGAGAACATAAGATAGCATAAAAACTGACATATGTACTCCATTGAAGTTATGATTACTGGGAAATCGAAATCATAACCCAGTTTGCGATGTTTGCTACATGAATTAGGGAATTGGAAATCACTTGGATTATGATGTGGCCAACGTTAGGGGTGAGCAATTGTCGGTTTTCAACCCGAAACCGACCCGACCCAACCAAAAATTGCAATTTGGGTCAGTTATAAATTAAAAGGGTCGGTGTTCAGTTTATAAGAGTGAACACCGATTTAATTCGGTTGGCCCAACGTAAACTGGCCTCCCAAATTAAAAAAAAAATGGTCATAGTTATAAAATGTTGTATATTTATTAATTTTCAGGAGGTAATCTGGCCTCTCAAGAGGAGAAGCTAATTGTACAACCAAACACACAGAAGGATTTCAAACAATGTCGTAACTACACTATCGGGTGGGGGTGGGGGTGGGGGTGGTTGCGGGTGCAGCTGCGCCCCCTCAATTTTTTATTTTATTTTTATTTTTTATCTTATTTTTTATAGATTGTCGAATTTGAATTTATATAGATTGTATGCACACATATTTGAACACAGAAAGTAATAACTGATTTGATAATAAAAAATGACAATTAGGTAGCTTGCAGACCTTTTCTAACTTCAAAGTAATAGAAGATGCCATCAGACATGTTGATTATTGAAGAACTGGAAATCACTGATATCATAGTTCCTGCAAAGTTGGACATGGCGGCTAAAAAAAAAAAATTAACATTGCATTTGTATTTTTAGAAATACATACAAGATTTTACTTTGGATTTTTCTTGTTCTCTATCTTCCAACTTTTGTACATTAGTAGAAATTTGATGCCACATTGGTCAAGATTGTCCAGTTATTTACAGTTTTTTTATTTGGAACAACATAGTTAGGTCTTTCGTACTGATACGGGATAAAGAAATTTTTAGACAGTTGCATATACAGTCCTCTCTTTGTTTGACGAATCCAGGCGCGCACACACACGTACAAACACCTTTTTTCCATGATTTCCATTTCAACAAATGCTAAAAAATCATCTAATTTCAATAGACGGCAACCTATGTTCCATGCACATGGAAAGGACATGGGGACATGGGCACTGCAATTTTTTTTTTTTTTTTTTGTTCTAGTGTATTTTGGAACGCCGTCAGGTGTGTCCCCATATGTGTCTTTACAAAACGGACCATATTTTTGGACTGTTCGTGCTTCCTCGAGTACATAAATCACTTCAAACTAGTGACTTACGGTAGCGAACAATATAATAAAGCAAAAAAATATTAGCACCAAAAAAAACCATCAACTAATAAAATAAAAACAAGAAGGGAAGCGATACCTGACTAGGAATCTGGCGCCGATAGAACACCGAACCCGAAGGGAACCCGTCCCTATAGTCCGGCAGCGTGTGCACGTAAACCGAGTACATCCCCTCGTGCCCCTTGAAGAACTTCTCCCACACCGGCGCGAGCGGCAACGGGCCCCTCGTCAGGAACATGAACGCGACCTTGGGCTTCCTCTTGTACGGATACTTCTTGATCATGGGCACCATAGAGGCCCTCCAGAAGAGCTCCGCGTCGCTCATGTTGTGCATCGCCGCCCCCGGCGGCCTGATCCACCGCGCTAGGCCGTCCGGGTGCTCATCCTCGCCGTCGCCGCCGCCGCGGCGGCAGAGACGGGTGGCGGAGGCCATGGGCTGGGAGATGTCGAAGTAGCGGGACCTGTAGATGGTGGCGAAGGAGACGACGGTGGCGAGCGCGACGAAGACGAGGAAGAGCGCGACGGCCTTCAGCGGGAAGGTCTTGAAGTGGCTGCTGCTCCTCGGGGCGGCGGAGGAGGAGTCCTTGGCGTCCTCCGCAGCGAAAACCTGGATGAGCACCATGGCTGGAAAGCGGAGGAACTCTTGAGGAGTTCTAGGTGGAAATGGTAAGGGAGGGAGGGAGGGAGGGAGGAGGTTCTAACGGTCGGTGGGGTCCACAGGGGGGTTGGGGTGGAGGGAGGGAGGGAGGGAAGGGGAGCCTATATGGCGTGAACGATAATTAAGAGAGAAACGTAGAGGAGTGGAGGAGAGAGAGGAGGAGAGGGAGAATAAAATAAAATAAAATAAAATAAAATAATATTAATGAACACAAGGGTTTCTTCACGAGTGTGAGTGTGTGTGTGTGTGAGGAATTGGAAAGAGGAAAGTTCGTTTTGATTTTGAGGTTTTTGTTTTGAGAGAGACTATTGAGGAGAGGAGGTGGCGTGAGGGAACTGATGACAACGTAGAGAGAGGGTTTTGTTTCGTTGTTCTTCTGCGAGTCAAAGGTGGCGTGCCAAGGGTGACTTGGGTAACATCGAGTCTACTTCCAAATTTGTTTTCCAAGGGACCTCACAAATTTTACTATCGTGACGTGTCCCAATCTTTCCTTCTCTCTCGACTGTTGTAGTGCCTCGTGGAAGCATCAAATACTATTCTTAACCCATAACACACTCAAAATCGATCATAATTCTTTGATGTCTATTAGTGGGCACATCACATCTTTGCGACAAGTAAATCAAACTCGAACCTCGATTCCAGCTATAAGTCCATATTTATTTTATTTGACGGACTGGAGGTTTAATACTATTATTGTCAACATTAATTTTCATCTATATGAAGCACCAGACACGAGCTCATGACCATTCCTAAAAATAGGTTCTAACCAGGCTGGCCCAGTAATTGGATTGCCATAATCGGATTTAAATTTAATTGTCTTTTGTCTTTGACTTCAAAACAAAATATTAAAAAAAATAATGATGAATGGGATTGGCATCAACGTCGAAGTCTCCAGTTCTAACGGCGACGTGGAGTTCGGATTCCAAGTTCCTCTCATTGAGCTATTCAAGGTCTTTCCAGTAGGAACTCAAAATATTGGCCTAGTGGATTGCTGAGTTAAGGTGGACCGCGGAGACTCTATTGGCAGAGAGGTGGGAACTTAGGGACCTGGGGGTTGCCCTATCAAGGAGGGTTGTCCAAACCGATGGCTTGTCAGACTTATCCTAAGGTCGGTCCTGGTTCTAACCAAGGCTCATAGTATCAAACAATATTGAAATCGATATCGGACCATTCTATCGAAATCGAAAAACAAATAAGTATTAAAATTTTAATTTTCTTATTATATTTAGATATTTTAAAATATTTTTATGTTATTTATTAGTATTTTTTGGAATTAAATAAAATAGTAGTCATTATTGTCGATTGATTTACCTACAATCGATAAGTTTTCTTCTTTTATGCTTTTACAACTTTATTATGCATTTACATTCTTGTATATTGGTATTTTTCGTTCAATTTTTTTTTCATAAATTGACTAAAAGAAAATTTGATGTCGGTATCAATTAATATTTAATCATGACATATCAAATCGTATCGATATCAGTCGTATCGAATCAGTATCGGAGGATACTGCAAAACATATTGGTTTCTACATCATTCACAAAGAGTTGTAACCTTCGGATCTAAGGCAGATGGGTGCAACCATTTTGGCTTTCATTTTTTAGGTTGTTCGGAGTAGCCGAAGTATTATTCCAGCTTCCAGTTTAGAGTTGTCTGGAATACCTATCCATTTTCATTTCCTAGTAACTGCTATAATATTTGGTGCTGTCGTAAGTTAATTAACTACTTTGACTATGATGGCAAGTTGATAGAGAATATATCACTCTTTCAATAAAAATATTTAAGTAAAGAACACAGATAACGGGTGCCATCTATTCATCGGATTAGATGCATGGGTCTGAATATACATAGCCATTAAAAATATAAAAAAAGATAAAGTAGTTATTTATTTGTGTTTCGTTTGATATTAAATTAAATGAGTTTTCCAAATTTATTTTTCATGCATTTGACAATTTACTATGCTCAATATGAAAATTGATAGGGGTGGGGGTGGGGTTATTAAAGGCTTTTGATAAGGGCACTACACTTATTCCTTGGGGCTAGTCCAATATAATTTTTTCCAAAATTACAAGTTTGTCACTCTTAAAGTTACTTGGGGTTAGCCCACACCGAGCTATATAAGTGAACAAATTTTCTATTTTAGGCATTTCACCCTCACTTGAAGAAACTCTCATTCTCCAAGTCTAAACCTAAATTTGGAAATTGATAGTTGTGGTCCCAAGTGGAAGAAAATTTTGCTTTGGTGATTGTGCAACGAATATTCTTCCGGTATGTCTTCGACAACATACGATGAATAAGTTTTGCGATTGTCAGAAAAAAAAATTTAATTTTTTTTTACTATTGTAGGAACAATGCATGAAAATATCTTCGATGACGAAGTCGGATCATGCAATCCATTAAATATGCACTCCGGACGTTCCGAAGAACATGTCGGTTGTTCCGAAGCACGTACGATACGTAAAACGACAACCCTAATTCGACAGTCATCGTGTAAGGACTGTATAAAATTAGACAGTCCTATATAAATATAGGACTGTCAATAATTCGACAGTCCTATATAAATACAGGACTGTCAGAATTTCGACAGTCCTATATAAAATTAGGACTGTCATAATTTTGACAGTCCTATATACAAATAGGATTGTCAAAATAGTGACAGTCCTGGATCTTAAAGAGTAATTATTTACAGAAAGTCCAAAAACGGATAAAGTAGACGGAAGGGACGGGCGAAGACCTTGGCTCTGGCAGAGATCCATCGGTCCAATGCACTGGGCTCATCTCATTGAGGGAAAAGAAGTAGTTGTGTTGTTGTTCGCCGCCTCGACGCATTCCCCGGCATCGTCCCACACAGAAAGAAAGAGTGCGGAGCCCCGGCCCGACCTATAGGTCCGCTAACGTAAAGCGAGGAGTTGAGCCTGAACTGGCGAACCGAAGTCACTTTCGTAACCATACTTCCTACAGCTAACACGTGTCCAGTCCAGCGGGAACGCACAGCGCAAACGAACGTGAGCTGCCAATTATATGAAGTTATTAATTTTTATATTATTTTATATTGGTTATAGGACCAACCTTGTACAGATGTTGTGGTACATCCTGATATTGGGGTTGATGTGGATGATATATTCTCAACGGATATTCAATTTGCAACCCAGGAAGAAGCATTAGATTGGTGCAGAGAAGTTGGAAGATGACATAACATAGTAATTGTCATTGCAAGATCCATCAGATCTCGGCCGGGCCAAAAATATGTAGAGCTGGGGTGCGAAAGAGGAGGTGTGTTTAGGGAGCATCATAAAAAAAAGTGTGGTGTTGAAAAAAAAATCCCTAAGAAAAACGTTGGGACAAGAAAATGTGGTTGTCCATTGAAGGTGTTGATTGTAAAAGTAGAAGATGTGAAGTGGATAATCGAAGTTAAGAATGGAAGACACAATCATCATATTCCAGGGACACTTACGGGTCATGCCTACGTGGCACGGTTGAAGGAGGATGAGAGAAAGTTGGTTGAAGAATTGTTCCTTTCCGGAGTTCCAACGAAACAAATTTATTCTGCCGTGCGACAAAAAGAAGATGGGAATAAGTCTACCATGAGGACGATCTATAATAGTTTGGCCAGAGCAAAATGTAATAGTATGAAAGGAATAATGGCGATGCAGCAAGTATTGAAGTTGCTTGGGGAGCATCACTACGTGGAGTACCATAGAAGACATCCACAAACTGATGAACTCCTTTCGTTGTTTTGGGCTCATCCTGATTGAACACACTTGGCTCGGTCCTTCGCAGACGTGCTGATCCTTGATTGTACATATAAGACCAACAAGTTCAAGATGCCTCTTTTACACGTTGTTGGGTTTACATCTACGGAAAAATATTTACAGTCGCTTTTTGTTTTATGAAGAGTGAGACAGTAGAGGATTACACATGGGCGTTGAGGAAACTACAATCCCTTTACACAGGTTACAAAGAGCCCTCTGTTTTTGTTACTGACAGAGAATATGCGCTGATAAATGCTATAGATATTGTATTTCCTCATGCGCATAGACTACTATGCACTTGGCATATAAATCGAAATATCCAAGCTCAATGCAAGAGAAAATTTAAAAATGTGGACGGTAAAATCGACATGCTTTGCTTCGAAGAATTCTACAGTGATTGGAGTCTTGTATGGTGAGCAAGTACTACAGACAGCTATGACACAGCATGGTACATGTTCCAACAAAAGTGGGAGACGAGTAACCCGACATGCATATCTTATATCAAAGATACTTGGCTAGAACCACATAAAGAATAATTTGTCTTAGCATGGACGAACATGGTGAAGCATTATGGCACAATCACTACGAACCGGGTCGAAGGATCACACTCAAGTTTAAAAAGATATCTACGGTCATCGGTCAGTAATTTTGTCTCCGTTTGGCAATCGATTCATTTGATGATTATTTCCACGGTGAACGAGATTGTAGCATCATTTGAGATGAGCCTCAATATTGCAAAGCATGAATACAAGCATGAACACCTCTTGGATGGTTTAATCTATGTAGTATCTCACAAGGCCTTGGGCTTATTGTTTGAGGAGATTGGTAGGTCGAAGTCGGTTGGTTATGATCCCGAGGTTTACGGTTGTTCATATCGACATTCATTCGGACTTTCTTGTGCACATGAGATTAACGAATATCATCGTGAATCTATACCTATTCCAATAGATGTTGTTGATCAACGTTGGAGACAGTTGTCGATAATGCCGACGGTGGAAGTTCAAGATGATTTCTTTTCTTTGCCACAAGTAAAACTCCTGCACGCAAGGTGGTGTGTCGCATAGGAACCGGAGAGAAGATCCATTAAGGTTAAAATCTAAGAAATTGTAGTCCCGGCAACAACTCGATTGCAAGAGCCATATGTTGTTCGAACTCCTAAGGGAAGACCACACTCAAGAAAGAGTAAGGAGAATGAGTCAACTAAAAGGGATCCATCCTTGTTTGAACATATTGAACGCAGTTTGGAGGCAAAGTCCGTAATCGAAAGGATGGTAGTTCCGCAGAGAAAGAGTAAGCTTATTATTCGAAGGAGGAAGAAACAGAAAACAAACGATGCAGTCACAGCGGAGGGTTTAGATAACTTTTCTGATTCATATAGTCTATACATTAAAATTTTCTACCTGAGATACGGAATTTCATTTGGTCTATTGTCGATGTTCCTAAGGATGGCCATTGTGGATATCATGCACTAGCAAGACAACTAGGCTATTCAGTTGAAGTAGGATGGAGACAGGTTAGGAAAGAGCTGTACGAGGAGTTGGAGTCTCGACTACCCTTCTATAGGCAGATACTCGGCGAAGAAATTATTGGAGATTTGTTGGCAAGCTTACCTTGTACGGAAATAGTTACCGGACCAGACTATTACATGGATGTCCCGCCTGCTGCTTACGTATTCTCTAATAGGTATAAGATACCTATTGTAATTATCTCATAAGGCATTAACAATACTTTCTTTCCAATGTGTGCTCCCCCGGCCGAACACGGAGTATCCAATCTATGTTCGATAGGGCTTGTCGGACAACACTTCGTTATCCCAAGGTTGATCGGTCATTCTCATATTCCGCCACCTTCTACGCTTTGGTATAAACACGCACCAGAGGAAGCGATCGCATGGACGATACCCTACATTGATGCAATGGCTGCCTATAAGAAGATAATGAAGATGGAGGATCCAAAAATCATGCCGAACGACTACTTTAATATTCTAATCGATTGATATTGTATATTAAAATGTATGTTGTGTAAAGGGCCATGTATGTGTAACTGTATATTGAACTGTATGTTGTATGTATATTGTGCAATGAAAGAAGTTATCTAAACTCTAGGACTGTATGTTATGCATTGATACTAATCGATTTTGACTGTATGTTATGCATTGATACTAATCGATACTAGGACTGTCAAAATTATATGTAAAACTGTCAGGAAATTAGGACTGTCAAAATTTTGACAGTCCTAGAAGAATGTAGGACTGTCAAAATTTTGACAGTCCTAAACTTTATCCACTGTATGTGGACAGTTATATGTAAGTTTAAGACTGTCAAAATTATGACAGTCCTGGAAGATACTAGGACTGTCAAATTTTTGACAGTCCTAAACTTTACCCACTGTCTTTGGACAGTTATAAGTAAGTTTAGGACTGTCAGAATTTTGACAGTCCTAGAAGAATGTAGGACTGTCATATTTTTGACAGTCCTAAACTTTATCTACTGTCTGTGGACAGTTATATGTAAGTTTAGGACTGTCAAAATTATGACAGTCCTGGAAGATACTAGGACTATCAAAATTTTGACAGTCCTAAACTTTACCCACTGTCTTTGGACAGTTATATGTAAGTTTAGGATTGTCAGAATTTTGACAGTCCTAGAAGAATGTAGGACTGTCATATTTTTGACAGTCCTAAACTTTATCCACTATCTGTGGACAGTTATATGTAAGTTTAGGACTGTCAAAATTATGACAGTCCTGGAAGATACTAGGACTGTCAAATTTTTGACAGTCCTAAATGTAACCTCCGATTCCCAATTTCCGAAATAATTAGATTTTTATACCAAGTTTCTAAAATATTTTCTCCTTGAAATTTGTAGTATTAGATTTTTGAGCAATGTTTGATCTTAGAAGATAATTTAAAATATTGTATGAAAATCATTTTTTCTAAATGTCGATTTATTATAAAATAAATAGATAAATACTGATGTAAATATAATACTATAGCTTCGAATATTTTTGGCTTGAAATCATAAAATTATTTGTTTAATAAAAATTATTGAAGGACTAGTTGTTCATAATAAATTTTTATATCCATTTTTGGAATAGTAAATAAATAAATTACATATTTTCTAGGGTTTTGAAATATGGGTTTGTTTAGTAGCTAATTTAATCAGTTAGCCTTGGAAGCCCTTAAAAATATTTTTCTTAAATTATAATATTTTCTATTAATTTTATAATGTTACCATCTTCCCATTTCACCCTCTTTTTTTTATCCCACATGAAAAACTCGTTATTTATTATCTGGGCCGTTCATTATTGGGCCAATCCGCACCCTTTATCCCGCACCCTCTCTCCCTATTTAAGTCCCTCATCACAACTCCCTAGAAACCCTAGCTAGCCCTCACAAATCCCCACAAAGCCAAGCCATCACCATTTTTGTGTGCTCGTGTCCGTGTGTCCAGCATCACCGTGTCAGCCGTGATGGCCTCGGGTCCGACCCCGGGTGTCCCACCGTATCCATTCATTTTCTGTGTCCAGTTATTACAATATTACAATTTCGTGTCCAACACCATCTGGACACAACCTCCTCCACTGTACATAGCAAACCATCGTGTCCAGCCGGACACGAACCCAGACCCCGACACATCCACAGAACCTAACCCTAACCTAACTTCGACGAGCGCCGGCGGCCGCCCAGATCCGTCGAGCGCCGGTAGATGCAAGACCGCCGCCCTCGAGTTCCGCCGCCGCTGGAATCGAACGCCGCCGCTCCTCGAGCAGACCGCCGCTCCTCGAACACCCGCCGCCGAACAGATCCGTCGACCGCCGCGTCGAGCTCAGAGATCCGACGCAGCCGCCACGTCGAGCAGATCCGCCGCGTCGAGCAGACCGCCGCCGCCCTGAGCTCCCCGATTCCGTCAGAGACGAACGCCGACGCCCTGCCGGCCTGACCCCGGCGGACCTCCCACGCCGACGCCGGAGTAAACTCCGGTGAGCTTTTCCCCCTTTCCCTCTTTCCCTTTCTCGGTTCAGAGTCTGCCTATGCTGGAGAGTTTAACTAGGTTAGTTATAGTTAGTTTTAATTAGTAATTAATTATAATTATTAGTTTAGTTAATTCTGATTAGATTAGTTAATTAAATACTTAATCATTTAATCAGTAAATTATTAATAATCAATAATTAATTCTTAATCAGTTAATTAATTTATTAATTAATTAGTTAGTAATTTCATATAAATTAGTTTAGTATATAATTAGTTAATATACATAATTAGTTTGGTTTAGTTAAATAATTAATCAGTTAATTAATTTTATAAATTGTTAGTTAATATATATTAGTTAGTAATTAAATATAATTAGTTTAGTTTAATAATAAATAGTTTAGTTATATGTAAGTAGTTAATTAATGTGTAATTTGTTGGTTAATATTTAATTAGTATATATGTACAGGTATATGTAATTATTTAAAGAGAATTTGTATACATAAATGTACACTATATTATTAGTTTAATTAATGTATATGTTGTATATAGAATTATTTCATATAATATGTATTAATAAAAATGTATACTAGGTATAATTTCAATTAATGTTTTAGTATCTGTATTGTTATTTTTATGATGGTATACTGCATATATATAAGCTTTTAGTATACCCTTAATATATAGTATAAACTTAATTTGGTATTAGTATTAGTATATTTAGTAATGATGTTGACAATATATATATGTAGATTATATTTTCGTATTGGTATCTGTATATGTATATATATTGTATATACTTAATATATTTCAATATAAAAATTGGTATATATGTATATCTGTATTTTCATTATATGTTGGTAAGTGTAAATTGGTATATGATTAACAAAAACATAATTTGGTATATATAAATAAATGTAGCATAATAATATATTTGGTATAATTATAAATTGGTATAGTATAATATAAATACGTATTGTATCCCTTTTCAATGAACTATGTCTATATAGATATACATTCAAGTATTAATTATTATGCTTATATATATACATACAAGTATTATTTATTATGTTTATATATATATACAAGTATTATTTATTTTAAAGTATATATATACTGGTATAAATTAAATTCATGTATTAGCATAATCATTGTACTTTGGAATTTAGTATATATAGTAAAATTCTAACTTGGCTTATTTTTATGACTATACCTTGTATAACGTATTTCCTAGTAGCTATTTATAATTAAACCATACAGTATTAATATCACTTAAGGTATATATAAATACACTTATCTATTTTCGTACCAATTGTAAATGATGTATATGTTAGTACAATGTGTACACTTCTATGTCTCTAATAGACGACCCTAGTTGACTGAGTCCCATGCCTGACATAGCCCCTGAGTTAGTATTTGCTTGTGTGTTTAGTATAGCTTCTGATGCAAATATTGTATTGTTATTATATGTCTTTAGGACTGTTGGTTCCTCCAGGCGACATTCTGGAACAGGACATTGGTTTTACCAGCTAAGGACCCAAGGCGAGTACATTCTCTGATTAGTTTCTAATTTATGATATCTCCTATGTTCCCTGTATCTAGTGTAAATATCCATGTTCTTGACACATTGGTTACACGGATTGGTATACACGGATCTCGTCATGAGATGTTATTCCTTATTCATGGTGTAGCTTGTACAAGACTTGTTTCTTTGTTATCTTGTGCATGTACAGACACTAATTCCCGGGGAGATTTGCTACCTTCCTAGGGAATCCCGTGCCATAGCGTACCATGATTGGATCTACTATACCAGTCGGGGGTTTGGGGAGTACTTTAGTATAGATATGTGATCATACCCAACTTTATATGCACCATAGCTCACCCCACATCTCACGTCGGGTGCAGCCTGACCATTTACATGCTCCATAGCTGTTACGTGTGATTAGCCTGACCTCTACATGCATCATAGCTAACCAACGGTTAGCCTGACTTTATATGAACCATAGCTAATCACATGTAACCAGCCTGATCAAGTTTCCAAGCCGATCACATGTTAAAGCTAGTACTCACACACTTAGACATAAGATTCTTGCTCATGGACATATTGCTTCTTTTCCTGTATTTACTTACAGTATTTCCAGTATTTCTCTCATTGTACATTTCTCGTACCTATACATGCATCTGGTATGTTTCCATCTAGAACTGCTACATAGTTTATGTCATTTATATAGAACTGCTATTTAGATATGTACTTTGCTCCTTCCTGACTGGAAAATATTTTTTCCAGACTGTGACCTTAGTAGACTGGTTTCTGATACACTTGAGGATTGGATGTTACAGATTGCAGGTATGATTACTTTGTCATTAGACTTGTGTTGTATTCTTTATTTCTTCAAATTCCTATCGTGCTGTAGTTGTGATTGAGTATGTTGTTAATATTTTTATAGTGTTATCCGAGTCTCCTTATGGAGTTGGATACTAGCGTGAGATTGCTTAGATAGTACTTGACCTAGACAGCGTTCTACCGTCGATGCTGCGGCGTAGGCTGAACGTACCCACGCACTCGTGCCCCTAAACCGGGTGCGGGTCGTGACACGTTTTTAGTGGTGGCCCACGCAGGTCTGACTTCGCAAGTTGTGCGATGTCGTAGTAGTGCGACGTCATAGTTGTACTACTACGTACCTGCTATAGAATATAGGTCATAGGATACTAGGATGAGAGAGGATACTCAATCACAAATTCTTGAGAGATTCCTGGGACGACCCCTTGAGAATCTTATTACAATTTCTAATTTAAATCTTTTTTCTTGTTTCCGTCTGCTCTCGCTTGTTGTTACTGAACTTGATTCTTGTTGAGCAGTTATTAAATTAAATTCTTGGTATCATTGTTGAGTTTGATTCTTGTTGACCAGTTGTTAACTTTAATTCTTGGTATCGTTGTTGAGTTGATTTCAAATTGAGATGAATTTTACGGACTAGAATTTATGATATCATCTGATGAAATATATTGATGAGAACAGTGAGAAAGGTAAAAAAAAAAAAAAACGTCTACTTTGGTTATGGAACCTAGAGTTTATCGCAGCCATATTAGCTGTCGTGACGAGAACGTAGGAACCTAACTTGGATGTACATACCTTAGTTATGAGATTTAGAGTTTCTCGCAGCCATACCGGTTGGCGTGGCGAGTATTCTAGATGACATGATTATAGGGTTGCATACCTTAGTTACGGAACCTGTCGTTTATCGCATCTATGCTTACTGGCGTGGCGAGGATTCTGAGTGTCATGATTTCAGACAGACGTGTATGATTATCAGGTCGTATCTTAAATTGGTTCTTAAAGTATCATCTCAAGACTTATCTATTTCTGTTATTCCAGGACTTTGTTCCATCGCTTCTTTCTTTACTAGCAGTAAAGATACCTTCCGTCCTTGATCCAGTTCCTTTTTGAGCTTATTTTCTTTGAGGATTCCTTGTTAGTATGATAATTAGTGACTTGCAATTTTGGTTGTGTCTTGTATTAGTTTGACCGAGTGTGACTTGTGAGTTTGTAAGTGTTTCTTATGTTGGACATGGGAGCATTAGGCATTAATCTAGAGATACCCATAGTATAGTACCTTGTAGCAATAGTTCTATGATAGGTGTTATTATAGTTAGTATTGGTATTATAGAAAGAGGAGTAAGAGTATCAGTGATAGTTCTCAGAGTTAGTATCAGAGCCAACATACCCGTCCTGGATAATCATGATTTTGCAATTGGATAATCTACGTGAACAATTAGGTATCAAGAAATTGTGTTAAGAATTAATGGATCATGATGATTGATATCAGATATGTTAAAAGTAAAGAAGGATATATGCATAAAGAGTTGCAATAAGGTGTCATGATTGGATAAATATCGGAATTGGTAATGAAAATGGTGAGGCGTATCATGGATTAGTTTAACAGGCTATAAAAGGTTAAAGGAAAATATCTATACAACCATCGAGATGAAGAACCATATACATGCCCATGAGAGTAAAGAAACATGAGTGTTAGTAATCATGAGTTATAATGAGCTTGATGAGATGATCCATTAATGAAGCTAGTGATATAATACCAAGAGTGCTAATGGTTCTATTTCGAGGGTTAGTCGAGAATGACACTCAAAACAATAAGCACTTCAAGTGATGATAATTAGATTGGTGTATTAGTGTGCACCTTGAGCATTAGAGACCGTGAACATTTATAAATGTGTACTTGTGGATTTAATTTTTATCGTTTCAAGAATGGAAATGAAATGAGATTTTGAGAATTTTAAGGAGTTGAGATTTTTATGTTGTTAAAATATTGAGGATTTAAATTTGATTCAATAAACATAGTCAAGCTACAAAGATTTTAGAAGTGATTAAAATTTTATCTCGATGCTGAGTATCTGATTTTGAGGAGGTATCTACAATTTATTTTTAAGATTGATCGAGAAGTTAAACCTTGATGATTATTTTTGAGGATTAATTTTATGGTAGATGAGAAATATGAATAATAATATATGAGTAGATGATATACACGTGTAAGGATCTGGTGACTTGGGCAGGATTGAGATGACACTGAAAACAGACTTGGGTGTCCATCTAGAGTTGTATTAGAAAGGGCTTAGCACTCAGTATGGTGTGCATTTGACGTGTATTTGAGGGATAAGAACAACTAGTATGAACAATTGTAGTAGGAACGGGAACTGTCAGAGGGTATGGTACTAAAGAGATAGAGGTATCAACTTGGATGCATTATTGAATCATGGTTATATTAGAGATTCTTGGCATCAGATTTTGGTGTTAATAAACAGGTGTGTGCAATACGGATATATTCATGGATCTTGTGGATTAATGATTAGTTGAGATGGGTACCAGTGTACATGAATAGGAATTTGTTAGTGAATGTGCTAGAGTTAAGTGTTTGTTAGAGATAGTAGATACTACAAGTATTATGTAGCAGGTTCTTTTTCTAATGTTCCCGTCTCTTGATTGATTGATTTCCCTAAGTGCTGTAGTTCATATGCATAATTTTCTTGTTAGAATATAACTAGTAGTACACCTTACCAGAGACTGAAATACCATGACAAGATACATGACCTATATATTTTTGGCTGTAGGTAGAGTTTTCTTAAACCATGATCATTAGGGTTTTGACTATAGCAAAGGTCTATGACAAGGTTATGACCGACAAAAAGGGGACAAGATGATTAAATTATGGATGAGCATTAATTTAAATAAAGAATTTAGGGGATTGTTATAACAGAGTAGATGGATCATCGATTTTGCGAAAATCGAGGTATGATTGAAATTCGAGAATAACATTAACTTAAATGGAGAGTTAAGGAATTCATAGGGCAAAATGGAGGATTTATTAATCTTAGGAAGGTCTTGATATGATTAAATTGATTATTAAAATTTGAGAAAAATTGGAGAGACTATCATTTATCTATTTGATTGCAAGATAGAAATTTAAAATTTTATATTATGAATGTTGTATTGAAGATTCTGAAAGTATCGCATCGTTGAGTATTTGAGAAAAAAAAAAGGGAATCAGGAAAATAAAAATCGTTAATGGAATAGTGTCGAATTCAATTCTCGGGATGAGGATTTAGATTTGAATAAGCATCAGTTGAATTTGAGTTAGAGGAGTAAGATGATTGATGAGTGTTTAAAATTTAAATTTTGGGATACAGATTTTTTAAGTTTTATAAATATGCATTGATTGGATTTCAATTGGAGGATTGGATATTAAATCCTTGGGTATTTAGATGCGAACTTAAATTTTGGAGGAGATTATGATAAAAAATTTGGATTCGATTTTAAAACTTGAAGATTTTCCAGAATATGATGATATAGAATTTTGAAAGGTTGTGAATTAACGATATGAAATTACTTCATGATTATTGGTTTAAGATTTAAATTTTGATAGAAATAATATGGTGAGTAAAGGCAATTATTGAGGATCCTAAATTTCGAGAAGGAAAATTTTCTAAGGTGGGTAGACTTGTAACCTCCGATTCCCAATTTCCGAAATAATTAGATTTTTATACCAAGTTTCTAAAATATTTTCTCCTTGAAATTTGTAGTATTAGATTTTTGAGCAATGTTTGATCTTAGAAGATAATTTAAAATATTGTATAAAAATCATTTTTTCTAAATGTCGATTTATTATAAAATAAATAGATAAATACTGATGTAAATATAATACTATAGCTTCGAATATTTTTGGCTTGAAATCATAAAATTATTTGTTTAATAAAAATTATTGAAGGACTAGTTGTTCATAATAAATTTTTATATCCATTTTTGGAATAGTAAATAAATAAATTACATATTTTCTAGGGTTTTGAAATATGGGTTTGTTTAGTAGCTAATTTAATCAGTTAGCCTTGGAAGCCCTTAAAAATATTTTTCTTAAATTATAATATTTTCTATTAATTTTATAATGTTACCATCTTCCCATTTCACCCTCTTTTTTTTATCCTACATGAAAAACTCGTTATTTATTATCTGGGCCGTTCATTATTGGGCCAATCCGCACCCTTTATCCCGCACCCTCTCTCCCTATTTAAGTCCCTCATCACAACTCCCTAGAAACCCTAGCTAGCCCTCACAAATCCCCACAAAGCCAAGCCATCACCATTTTTGTGTGCTCGTGTCCGTGTGTCCAGCATCACCGTGTCAGCCGTGATGGCCTCGGGTCCGACCCCGGGTGTCCCACCGTATCCATTCATTTTCTGTGTCCAGTTATTACAATATTACAATTTCGTGTCCAACACCATCTGGACACAACCTCCTCCACTGTACATAGCAAACCATCGTGTCCAGCCGGACACGAACCCAGACCCCGACACATCCACAGAACCTAACCCTAACCTAACTTCGGCGAGCGCCGGCGGCCGCCCAGATCCGTCGAGCGCCGGTGGATGCAAGACCGCCGCCCTCGAGTTCCGCCGCCGCTGGAATCGAACGCCGCCGCTCCTCGAGCAGACCGCCGCTCCTCGAACACCCGCCGCCGAACAGATCCGTCGACCGCCGCGTCGAGCTCAGAGATCCGACGCAGTCGCCACGTCGAGCAGATCCGCCGCGTCGAGCAGACCGCCGCCGCCCTGAGCTCCCCGATTCCGTCAGAGACGAACGCCGACGCCCTGCCGGCCTGACCCCGGCGGACCTCCCACGCCGACGCCGGAGTAAACTCCGGTGAGCTTTTCCCCCTTTCCCTCTTTCCCTTTCTCGGTTCAGAGTCTGCGTATGCTGGAGAGTTTAACTAGGATAGTTATAGTTAGTTTTAATTAGTAATTAATTATAATTATTAGTTTAGTTAATTCTGATTAGATTAGTTAATTAAATACTTAATCATTTAATCAGTAAATTATTAATAATCAGTAATTAATTCTTAATCAGTTAATTAATTTATTAATTAATTAGTTAGTAATTTCATATAAATTAGTTTAGTATATAATTAGTTAATATACATAATTAGTTTGGTTTAGTTAAATAATTAATCAGTTAATTAATTTTATAAATTGTTAGTTAATATATATTAGTTAGTAATTAAATATAATTAGTTTAGTTTAATAATAAATAGTTTAGTTATATGTAAGTAGTTAATTAATATGTAATTTGTTGGTTAATATTTAATTAGTATATATGTACAGGTATATGTAATTATTTAAAGAGAATTTGTATACATAAATGTACACTATATTATTAGTTTAATTAATGTATATGTTGTATATAGAATTATTTCATATAATATGTATTAATAAAAATGTATACTAGGTATAATTTTAATTAATGTTTTAGTATCTGTATTGTTATTTTTATGATGGTATACTGCATATATATAAGCTTTTAGTATACCCTTAATATATAGTATAAACTTAATTTGGTATTAGTATTAGTATATTTAGTAATGATGTTGACAATATATATATGTAGATTATATTTTCGTATTGGTATCTGTATATGTATATATATTGTATATACTTAATATATTTCAATATAAAAATTGGTATATATGTATATCTGTATTTTCAGTATATGTTGGTAAGTGTAAATTGGTATATGATTAACAAAAACATAATTTGGTATATATAAATAAATATAGCATAATAATATATTTGGTATAATTATAAATTGGTATAGTATAATATAAATACGTATTGTATCCCTTTTCAATGAACTATGTCTATATAGATATACATTCAAGTATTAATTATTATGCTTATATATATACATACAAGTATTATTTATTATGTTTATATATATATACAAGTATTATTTATTTTAAAGTATATATATACTGGTATAAATTAAATTCATGTATTAGCATAATCATTGTACTTTGGAATTTAGTATATATAGTAAAATTCTAACTTGGCTTATTTTTATGACTATACCTTGTATAACGTATTTCCTAGTAGCTATTTATAATTAAACCATACAGTATTAATATCACTTAAGGTATATATAAATACACTTATCTATTTTCGTACCAATTGTAAATGATGTATATGTTAGTACAATGTGTACACTTCTATGTCTCTAATAGACGACCCTAGTTGACTGAGTCCCATGCCTGACATAGCCCCTGAGTTAGTATTTGCTTGTGTGTTTAGTATAGCTTCTGATGCAAATATTGTATTGTTATTATATGTCTTTAGGACTGTTGGTTCCTCCAGGCGACATTCTGGAACAGGACATTGGTTTTACCAGCTAAGGACCCAAGGCGAGTACATTCTCTGATTAGTTTCTAATTTATGATATCTCCTATGTTCCCTGTATCTAGTGTAAATATCCATGTTCTTGACACATTGGTTACACGGATTGGTATACACGGATCTCGTCATGAGATGTTATTCCTTATTCATGGTGTAGCTTGTACAAGACTTGTTTCTTTGTTATCTTGTGCATGTACAGACACTAATTCCCGGGGAGATTTGCTACCTTCCTAGGGAATCCCGTGCCATAGCGTACCATGATTGGATCTACTATACCAGTCGGGGGTTTGGGGAGTACTTTAGTATAGATATGTGATCATACCCAACTTTATATGCACCATAGCTCACCCCACATCTCACGTCGGGTGCAGCCTGACCATTTACATGCTCCATAGCTGTTACGTGTGATTAGCCTGACCTCTACATGCATCATAGCTAACCAACGGTTAGCCTGACTTTATATGAACCATAGCTAATCACATGTAACCAGCCTGATCAAGTTCCCAAGCCGATCACATGTTAAAGCTAGTACTCACACACTTAGACATAAGATTCTTGCTCATGGACATATTGCTTCTTTTCCTGTATTTACTTACAGTATTTCCAGTATTTCTCTCATTGTACATTTTTCGTACCTATACATGCATCTGGTATGTTTTCATCTAGAACTGCTACATAGTTTATGTCATTTATATAGAACTGCTATTTAGAGATGTACTTTGCTCCTTCCTGACTGGAAAATATTTTTTCCAGACTGTGACCTTAGTAGATTGGTTTCTGATACACTTGAGGATTGGATGTTACAGATTGCAGGTATGATTACTTTGTCATTAGACTTGTGTTGTATTCTTTATTTCTTCAAATTCCTATCGTGCTGTAGTTGTGATTGAGTATGTTGTTAATATTTTTATAGTGTTATCCGAGTCTTCTTATGGAGTTGGATACTAGCGTGAGATTGCTTAGATAGTACTTGACCTAGACAGCGTTCTACCGCCGATGCTGCGGCGTAGGCTGAACGTACCCACGCACTCGTGCCCCTAAACCGGGTGCGGGTCGTGACACTAAACCTTACCCACTGTCTTTGGACAGTTATATGTAAGTTTAGGACTGTCAAAATTTTGACAGTCCTAGAAGAATGTAGGACTGTGTCACACCCCAGTCCCAAAATGTCGAGGGACCAGACACGTGGCAGTGGCCAGCAGCACGCACCGATGGACAAACCCAATTTAGTGGATCCATCAAGGCGTACTTAAGCTGTAAAACAAAGTCTACGACAACATGGCACAACTAATCTCATCCACACAAGATAAAATATGATCCACAGATATAAGAAATGTAAATCATCAACTAGTCTCAAAAGTGCTTCGGGGAACAACCCGATAAAATCGGATACAATGGTTCAACAGACCAAAATATAAGTGACTGAATAAAATAAATACTGAGCATGAAACATGGATGCTCAGGAAAAGTCTTCAGCTAACACCTCGTCCTTGGGTGTCGGTACAGCTCATGTATCAGCTCCTGCTGCGGTCCTGTATACCTCGGGATAGATCTCGTCTGCAAATCTTGGGGACATAATCCATATCCAGGTCCTCAGGGGACATAACAAGGTACAGATAATACAAGCCAAAATAAATATAGTGCAGCAAATGATGAAATAAATAGGGTAAGCATGTAATCATCTGTGTGAAATACAAGAGAGAGAGCATCAATAGTACTCAGGCTGAAACAACTACAAGCTCTGTGTCTGGGAGCCGGTAGCAGTGATATCATGAGGTGGTCTAGCTCAGCGGAAGACTGAGAAGCCGGCATAATATAGTCAACCTGTAGCCTGTGTGACTCTCCAGCAATAAATGAAATAATAGGGTAACTATATAACAAGCTAAGTGAAATGCAAGATGAGAGAAGCACTAGAACTCAGGCTGAAACCACTACAAGCTCTGTGTCGGGGAGCCGGTAGCAGTGATAATGAGTAATGGGCCAAGCTCGGGTTTCAGAGTCTTGCGCCTCATAATAGTAGGGGATATATATGTATGATCAGCCTGTAGCCTGTGTGTCTCTCCCCACCAATGTAACCACACGTCTCATGTCCATAACGTCTCATGTACATGTCACGCATGATCATAGCTAATGCAACAAGTCATAAATATCTATAAATATAGTATCTCTGTCAAGTCATGTATCCTATACAGAATCACCATGAATATCTCAGGAAGGTCCTGTCTCATGAATAGTGTCAAGTGTCCTGGATTATAGTGTACTTGATCAGATAAGTACGAGAATGTAAAGGGGTCACGAATGTCCATCTCTAGATAACAATACACAATACCGCGTACGGTGCTGGCACCCGACTAATGATCGGACGCTGAGTACGTCACACGGTCCTAGGTTAAGCATGCACAGCAATATAATGAAGCAAGAAAAATATGTAACAATACTGTAGAGTTTGGCAAGGTATACTGGCCCACTGATGTATAACTAAGTCAAGGAAATAAGTAGCAAAGCGACAGGGTTTGGCAAGGTACACTTGCCTGGGATTTGAATACCAACAGTCGTCCCTGTATCAGTGGATCCTGTAGGTACTCCTCCAAAATCTGTAATAAATATCACCAACAGTCTCAGAAGATATCAAATAGCTAGAAATGCCTGTCCTTAAGTCCAATTTGGACACAAGGGCAAAAATGACATTTTTGGGCCAAAGCGGGGTCCACATGTGGGCCACTTTGCACCAAAAAGCGTGTCAGGGTCAAAGGTCTCCAAAATCGTCAAACTTAGTGTTAACAAGTCAGGAACGATGATACGAACCCAACAGAACTTCTAGAATTGGATTTTGATGAGCCGGTCACAAAATCGTCCGTCAAGTGGAGCATGTGGGGCCCACGATACGCGATTTTGTCAACGTTATCAGAATCGAACCAAACTTGGGTCACAGGACCAGCATATTGCTACGAGTCCGATGATGCAAGTTTTGTCTCGATCCGACGTGTGTACACAAAGTTACAGCGTATTCCAGAATAGACGGATACGGGACGTTGTCGGTGGATACGCGTTGATTCCGGTGTGCACGTACATCCAAATCAACTTCTGCAAAATTTCACACGTCCGTATCAACGACGCGCACGTTTCGGTAAAGACCGCGTGCGACCAAGTCGTCCCGTTTGGCGGGGCGCACTCAGTTCTGGGATAAAACAGGGCGTTGGTTTTCCTGTTTTTGGATCGCAGTGTGCGATCACCACAAGACACGACGCACCGAGCAAGTTGCACGGGGATCGAGAGGGTTATACAGTCTACGCGTTGCAACAGACGGAATCGAAAAAGGAATTACGAGAAGAGAGAAAACGCTACCTGAACAGGGCTCCGTAGGACGATGATTCTTCGTGTCCGTGTCCTGCGTTAACCGTGTCCAGGTTCTGTGGGAACTGTGTCCGTGTCCGCTGCTAGGGCTGTGTCGACAGGCGGAGAGGCGCTCGTTGGCGGCAGCGATGAGGTCGACAGCGGCTCAGACGGCCGGAGCTAGGTCAGGGCAGCGACGATCGGGGACGGAGGAGTTCTGGACGGGGTCGAGAGGTGCAGCGGTCGGAGTCGTCGAAGGGGGCGGCGCTTGGGGCTGAGTGGGGTCGGGCTGTTGTGCTTGAGGCGGAGGAAGAGGGGGACGATGAGGAACAGGGCGGAGGAGCAGCATCGGGGTCGTGGGGAGAGGAGGAGGTTGCAGCGGCGTCGATCGGTGGTCGACGGCGGAGTTGAGCAGGGAAGAGTGGATGTGGAGTTCGGGTCGGCGGCGGCGTGACCGGAGCGGGCTGCGGATCGAGGGAGAATTATTAGGGTTGCGGCGCTGGGCACGGAAGTCGAGGGGGGGTTTTATACGGCGTCGTCGGGTCGGAACAGTGTTTTCGACCCGATTAGAATTAGGGTTCTGTGTGGGTTTCGGGTCCGGGTCGGGTTTGACTCGGATCAGACCCGACCTGACCCGCTATGCTGGGTTGTCCTGGTTCGGTTCAGTTAGCGGTTCGGTTTGGTTCAGTCAGGTTTGGTTCGGTTTAAATATCCAGTAGTTTGTAGGGCTTTAAAAATGATTTCGGAGTCCAATAAATTCGCAAAAAATTACCCTATGTCCGATTTTCCATTTTACACCATAAAATATTATTTTCATAATATTTTAACATCAATTAACAGCATTTAAAAAATCTTTTGATCATAATTAGCTTGGTTCTTCATCCAGAAAAATATCGAAAAATTGGGAAAAATTATATTAAAATATTCCGAAAAATCAGGGTGTTTACAACTGTCATATTTTTGATAGTCCTAAACTTTATCCACTGTTTGTGGATAGTTATATGTAAGTTTAGGACTGTCAAAATTATGACAGTCCTGGAAGATACTAGGACTGTCAAATTTTTGACGGTCCTAAACTTTATCCACTGTCATAATCTGCACATTTGACAACTGAATGTATGTAGCAAAATTAGAACACAAATTGTATGTATGTAGCAATTGTAACAAATTTTCAAATTGTAGCAAACTTAGAACACAAATATTCAAAGTGCGAATTGTAGCAAATTCATTCAAAGTTTTACAACTCAAATTCAAACTTTAAACTTTTACAAGTCTCAAAAGTCATATTCATTGAAAGTTTTACAAGTCTTCAAACGGGGCCTAAACTTCATGCCGCCTCTTTGTACGTTGCTCTCTATTTTCCAAGAAAGAAAAATCTTCAGCGTTGTCGATTTGTTGGAGTTCGTCATTGATTGCCATATAATTCGAACCCTGGCAACTTACGAGGCTTCTTCCCAACTTCTTCACTTTCTTAGCCTATTCATGAGAATTAAAAAAATTTGTTATGTTATAATCATTTACAAATATCAAACTGAAAGTGAAGAAGTTGGCTCACCATCTTGACCAATACAGTATACAAGACCGATTTAGTAGGAAGATCTGAAGGTACACGCACAATATCGCCTCCGCGTTGGAAAAAGGTAGGTAGTCCGATACCAGCGTAGTAGGTGAGGTAGTCGTCGCTACATTTCGTCATATTTACTACTACTTGTCGTTCAGTGTCTCTAATAACGTGGCGTTGCCACTCGGTGAAGAAGTCTGAGACCCAGTTGAACGTCGCATGAATATAGTTTAGCGGTTTGGTACCTCGCGGAGCAGTGATCATTTTCAAAGTGTGCTTTGGGACAGTTTGTACGTAGCCAAACTGACGGAGCACTCTATCCGACATATAAGCCTCCTCGATTTCATGACAACTTATAAGACCGTGATATAAAGTGACTGGTTGCAATGGACGACTAGTCTGTCGTAAATCACGGTATGGATCCCAAACAATCTGCACCGCATAAAATTTAGCATAACGTCATTTAGCATAACGTAGTCAATTATTACCAAACATTAAAAAATTAGGTCTAAATTTACCTCTTATGTCGTCATATCTTGGAGTGCATTCCGTAAGGCGGCCAATGTGTGAGGACGTTTGGCATCTTCCTTAGTTGGCTTCCATTAGCACATTCTAGGAAGGTTCTCGTCATACCCACGGTTCAGTTTAGCCCACTGCAGGGTTGGAAAGTGCTCGTATATCCATGCCTTCATGTAACCAGGTTAAAAAAATATTAGTCCAAAATTAAACAACAAAATTTTAAATTATGTGTACAAGTTGACAAAGATATATCTATACATGGAGTAGAGTCTGGCGTCCGGATATTGTCTTCGAACCCACGCGGGATGCCGCACCAAGCTCGCGGTAAAGTTATGTTAGTATACCACTTCCCCAAGATATTTCTTCCACCGTGTCAATGTTGTCCAAATTGAGGAGATATTTGGCATGTATGGACGTTCCAGACTTATCTGTAATGCCGACAGCCCATAAGATTAACTGCATAAATCCCGGGCCATATTATCGCTATTATCCATTTTGGGGTCCGGATCAGCGAATATCTCCTCCAAATATTTTAGAGGAAGTCCGTAGGACTTCTTGAATTCTCGAAGACCAGCAAAACTAGTGGCATCAACTCCCAGACACCCTGATACATAATCCACAATATGGTCGTAAAAGTTTGATTCATCATGACTCGACCATGAACCCTAAGTCCCAATATATGATGGACGTCATCAAGGGCAATCGTCAACTCCCCATTGGTAGATGGAAAGTATTGGTTTCTGGATGTCATCGTTCTACAAATGCTGATATAGTACATTATCCACCGTCGTATATGAGTAGCTACCCAAATATTATAAACCGGTGGGACTAATTTTTGCCTTCACATCGTCTCCCAATAATTCATACCTCCATGTATTGCATTTTTTCCCGTGGTTGATCACCATCAACATACGAGAACTCTCCTGAAAAGTAAACAATTGGATGAAGTTATACCTCTATGTAAAATGTACTTATCTATAAATAATTGGATGAACTTTGAACTTACAACTATATATAAAATTATCATAACGTAATGTACTTACCTGATTGTTCCATATTTGGTATGCAATATGGTTTTCGATCGACGGTAACATAGAGCAACCGTTTGGACGAGTCTCGACTGGACTATCTGGCTGCTCAGAAGGTCCTGAACCATCAGTAGCTCGATTTTCGAGGGTTTATGGGAGACTCTCGACAGGACTATCTGCAGGCTGAGAAGGTCCCGAACCATCATTAAGCCGATTTGGGACATTTGGCATGTCCTCATCAGAGGAGGAAGAAGAACCAGAAGAACTAGGAGGAGCACGTCTCTTCGAACGAGTGACAGTCTTCTTCGTCAATCGACGTTTTCTCACTTCAGGGCGTGCCTCGGGCTCGCGGATAGTGACACCTGGTTCAATAGTACGCGAAATATTGTGTTCCTTACGCATCAACGCAGTAGGGCGTCTTTTGATGATATCTTCATCCACAGTGCCCTTCCGAGGGTCATGACTATAAGACAAAAAATAAAATAAAATTTAACATCCTAAATTAATTTAACATTCAGGACTGTAGAAATTTCTACAGTCCTATACGTATACAGGACTGCAAAAATTTTAACAGTCCTAATTTTTTAGGACTGTTGAAATTTCTACAGTCCTTTATAAATTTAGGACTGTTAAAATTTCTACAGTTCTTAATTTATATAGGACTGTAGAATTTTCTACAGTCCTAAATCTATATGGGACTGTAGAAATTTCTACAGTCCCGCCCGATACTGCTCGATACTTTCGACGATTGTCGACATTGTATGCCCTAAAATCGGGTACGACCATCCAAGTAAACGTCTAAACTATATCATAAACTATATTCAGGACTTGTATGCCCTCATTTGAAGAATGGAAAGAAAATTACTCCAAATTTTTGAAATGCAATAGGAATTTTTAAAATTTTTGGAAAATTTTGTAAATGCAATAGAACAAGAAGAAGGAAGAATTGTACCTTGATTCTTTCGAGACTTTGGGAGCCATCGACAATGAGGAGGAGGACGAAGTCGAGAAGAACGGCTCCGGCGGGATGGGGGAGGGCTCCGGTGGGGTTTGGAGGGTTTGGGAGGAGGGTTTCAAGTTTGGGCTAGTATGAGTAAACTAATGGGCTAGTGTGAGTAAACTTTGTTCATTAATGGGCTAGCCCCAATCCTGGGCTAGCCCTTAGTAAACTTTGTAGTGCCCTTATCAAAAGCCTTATTAAATTTGTGGGAGGAACAAGTTACACTAAAATTGATAACATCGGGTTCTTGAAACAGTATAACTTGTTTAACTCCGCTAGTTTGTGGTATATTACGATGATTTTGTGCTTTGCCAATTCCATAGGACCATGATATATTTAGAACTATTAAATTGTAATAACAAGAGAAGGATAATAAGATTACAAATGATATTATCTAAGTTTAGTTAACGACTTGGATAAAAACTCTTACCCTTAACTAATTTGACGGATAAGAAATAACTACTAATAGAAATATCATGATTTAGTGGACTTAGCAGTTACTTGAGGTGTTGTATGTCATGGATGTGACACATTAGTAACATTGGGTGGAAAGAACAATGAGTAAGCATATGTGACTCATTTATACTTTTTCTTTCTGTAATCCGTACGTTTCGTCAGAGATGTGCGGTGAGATGACCCTTATATTATGTATAGGCAGCCTCTGACGATTAAAAGATATTACGCTTTGTAGGCTACTGATTTCCAGGAGAAATTATGTCAATCATATTATTTAGCCAGATAGTCCATATGCAGAAAATTTGTTCTTAAATTGAATATCACATAGATTGGTTAGGCGACCAAGTTAGATATTTACTTTTAGTATATTGTGGCATACTTTTATGTATCTTGTTACGTCCCTCTGAGGACCTGGTTGTTGGCCTAATGTTTATGTTTAGTTTTTGAATATGGCTAATCGATTAAGTTTAGCATTATGGTAATCGATCAATCACTATAGTATCTTCTACTTAAACTCAGTATTGTCTAGATATGTAATATTTGCTTCTGTATATTTTCTTGTTCGTCTAACATGTACTTGCATAAAGCAATAAGAAAGATAAGCAATGGACATATGCTATATGACGATGAGCCAAAGACGGTATTATACAAGACGATTTCGTCCAACCGCCTATGACTTATCTAGATCCTCGCACCCGGCATAACCCAAGTCCACTCAAATAAACCCATGAACCTATCCACAAATAAATCCATGAACCTATCCACTCAAATTAACCCATGAACCTATCCATAAATCAATCTACATTAAACCCAAACCTTACCAGAATAGACAACATAATTTGGACCAAATTTGCCCCGAACTCAGTTACCTTTTTGTATGAAATCAACTAATTTAAACAGCTCCTGATTTTTTGGCCTCCAACGTTCAAAAATTCAAATATTCCGTACCGAATTCTGGCCAAACTCGGTTTGGTAATAACCTATAAATAGAGTTAGATTTTCACATTCTTACTCACTTAACCATTCACAATCTTTCTATCCTATAGTGAGTAAACCCTCAGAACATAAACTTTCTTATCTCCAAGATCAACTCCCAGCCTTCTAGTGCCAAGTGCGGTCTCAGTCTAGAAGTCTACAGAGTTATAAAGAGCTTGGTTCATCAACCCCCTGTTCTGTGTGAAGTTGCGAGTCTTCGGATCAAAACTCATGGTGTGTGAAATTACGAGCCTTCGGATCAAAACTTGTGATTGTAAAAAGTCTGCAAGCCTTCGGATCAAAGCTTGCGATTCACTATTGGTGATTATAGTGGATAAAACTCCGAGCTTGAGTTCTCGGGACTGGACTAGTCCTCTCAGAGGAAAATCAGTATACATCGCGGTGTTTGTGTTTGCTCTCTCTTTCTCTTACTTTATTATATTGCATATACACTGCTACTTATTAACTGCCTTCACTCTGCTTAATTTTAATTGGGTAGATTATTCCGTTGCACTCTATTTACCCCCCTCTAGAGTTGTCATACACGGTCCTATATTGGTCCATTTCCAGGTATAGACTATCAGGATTATCCGCAGGAGTATGGACCTAGGCCTGACGCTTCATTTACTGTTGAGGAGGTCTTACCCTCTGAGTATCCATGATTACTTCACAACTGGTGGATCTTTTAGCTGCTATTCTCTTTATTTATCATTTTATTTTATATTGAATTTTTGTCCTCCTCTATCATTTTAGTTGATATAGTTGTTTGGTAGTGGATTTGTCTCCACCCGACTATTTTTCATTAATTACTTTGTACTTGAGACTTTCAGTTATTTATTTTGGTGCTTCTTTACTTGTGTCTGTGGATGAGATATAGATGCATGTGACTTGTTGTCACTACCACATTTTAGGAAAAAGGGTATTTTAGTAATTTCCTATTTAAATAAATATTGTGCATGGTAAATAATTTTTGTTGTATTATTTAATTATTGTTGGATATTATTTAATTATTTTGGACTTATTTTAGTGGACCCAACTAGTGTAGTTTGGACCCATGGACCAACATGAATTAAATAGTTAGATTTGGCCCATTTAGAAAGCCCATAGTTAAGGAGATGGATTAAATTAATTAAATGATTAGACTAGAAGCTTCCTTCCTTAATTATTTTTTCATGAGAGGCCCCAAGGGGTACATTGGACATTTTACAATTGCTTGGGAGAGGGGCAAGGCCGGCCTATTAAAAGAGGGGGGGAATTTCTCTCTCCTCTTATTCTCATTCTCATTCCAAATCTAGATCTAGAATTTCTCACTCCCAAATTCCCTCCATTCACATTCCAATTCTCTACCAAATTCATTCTAAATTCTTCCCAATTCACCATTAGAGAAGGAGGAAGCAAGGATCTAGAAGAAGGAAGCAAGGATCTACAAAGAGGAGCAAGGATCTACAATTTGGAAGCAAGTTCTTCTCAATTGGAGGTTTCATTGGGAATCCATCTCCCAATAGGTATATTTCAAATTTTTCCATTTAAATAGCTTCTAAATCTGAGATTTAATCATGTAAAATCAACCTATATGTATGTACTACCCATAGGACTTTGTTTTGTGTTCATAGGAGACCCATAGAGAAAGTTATGGTGCTTTTTGTGTTAATTTTGTTGGAATTCCGAATTTATATTTTGTTGTGTGTATCAATTGATCCTATAGATCAATTGGACATGAGCTTACGTGTTTGGGGCTAGTATCATGTCCATAATTTGGTACATGTAGTTCGTATCCCAACTATTTGGTGATACGTGTCATTTTGGGGGTTTTCCCTCCGACACGGGGCTTTGAACATGTCGTATTTTGACACGGACACACAGATCTACTTTTGACACTTTGATTTATTTATAAATATTATTTGTGATTTGTTTGTATCCTTCGGGGTGCAATTGGTTGTGTGTTGGACTCGTGTCACATGCGTATCCTAGATCTAGTGGGATACGATGTGATACTCTCCAATTGTGTGGATTTTTGAATAGATCTAATTATGTATGGTTTAAATTCTTCAATTATAATTAGTAAATATATATAGATATTATATATTTATTTTGTGTATTTATTATAGTAATTATTGTAGCATAGATCTATATATTTTTGTGTGTGCTAATATGATGTACAAATATAATATGTAGCTTTCTTGCATGTAATTATATATGTACTTATGTTAATAGTATAAATTATACATAAATGTTTTATAAAATATATTTATGTGTTTAATTGTGTAATTATATTATTTATAATTATTATATAATTATTTGTATATTAATGTATATATTTTAGGTGTGCTTCTAGCCATGTAAAATATGAACATTAATATGTGCATGTGTTGTAACTATTAGTATTTAATTATAAGTTTATATGTGCATATATATATAAGTATATAATTATTTATTTATATATATGTATTGTGATTATTATTGCATATATATATATATATATATATATATATATATATATATATATATATTTATATTTTTATTTGTTTTGGTGACAGTGATTTCTATGACAGTGAAACTGTCATTATTTGGTCTGAACAGCAGCCGCTGTACAGTGGCCAGCATTAATGACAGATCTGTCATTAATGCTGCGACAGTTTTGAGCGGCAACCTTTCAGCGACATTTTTTTGTGACAGTTTGAAACTGTCAGCAAACTGTGACAGCAGCGGTTTTGTATATGGAGTTTCTGCGACGAATTTTCAGTGACAGTCAAGACTGTCACTATTAAACCTGTTTTTATTTTATCTTGTTTTGTTCACTGTTTTCAGTAACGCTTTGACAGTTTTAAATTATATTTTATATATTATTATTGTATATATATATGTGTATATATATGTGTTTTGTATAATATTTGTAATAATATATTATGTTATTTGTATACATATTGGTTTGTATATATATTATTTTAGGGTATATATTATTTGTATTAGTAGTATACTTTGTGTGAGTATGATTTGGGATCTAATTTTTATTTCTAAATTATTGTATTTTATTTCTATATTATTTATATAGATTTCTTGTGAGGTTGACCTTGGTTTGACTTTAGTTGACTTTAGAGTTGACCATAGTTGACTTTTGACTTAGAATTTATTTATTGACCTAGGAGTTGACTAGTTTGACTTGTTCTCTTTCCGGGACCTTATTTTAATGTGGTATTCCATATCTAGGTCTTCGAGGCACCGAGTCAGACATCTGTGAGACTGTTCTTTGGATTTCAGGCGAGTACATTCTCTGATAGTTTCTCATTTATGATATCCTCTATGTTCGTTGTATCTAGTGTAGATATCCATGTTCTCTTGACACTATGGTTACACGGATTGGTATATCCGGATCTCGTCATGAGATATTATTCCTTGGTATATGGTGTATATGGTGCAAGTATTGTTTCATTGGTTATCTTGTACATGTACAGACACCGATTCTCGGGGAGACTAGCTATCTTCTTGGAGAATCTAGTGCCATAGCATACCGTGGTTGGATCTATTATACCAGTCGGGGGTGGAGAGTATTAGTATAGATATGTGATCAAATCCCTATTGAATAAAGTATTGGTAAGCGAATAGTGTTGATCATGCACCGCACGTATGATTAGCCAGGCCGCATTGTATCTTGCCCTAGCCGATCACATGTTAAGCTAGTACTCACACACTTAGTCATTAGTATTATTGTTTCATTGGCATATTGTTCATTATTGTATTTCTTTCCAGTATTTCCTTATTGTCTATATATCTCTTGTATCTATTTTTGTGCATCTTGTTTATCCACAGCTATTTACTGTTACATAGTTTTTATCATGGATTAGAACTGCTGTTAGAGTTGTACTCTGCTTCTTTCCTGACTGGATATATTTTTCCAGATGACACTGAGGAGTACCCTACCTATTATGGACCCCAGGATATTGTGGGTTTAGATTCGAAGACCCTGGCTCAAGAGGGACTTATCCCAACTGTGACAGTTGACCCTGGAGTGTAGTTTGTAGTATGATAGTATTCTTTTGTACTGGATTTGTCTCCAGCTTATTTTGTTACTCTTCAGACTCATTGATGTATTATTTTAAACTCATAAGTTGATGACTATTCTATTCTTATCTGATTCGTGTTTATTCTATCTTAGTTCTGTGATTGAGTACACTATCTTTTGGTGGTTCATTATATTAGATAGACTTTCTAGATAGCGTTCTACCGCCGATTCTGCGGCGTAGGCTGGGCGTTGTTTCCGACTAGTACCCTTACCCCGGGTGCGGGTCGTGACATATTTTTGGTGGTGGCCCATGCAGGTCTAGCTTCACAAGTATGTGATGTCGTGGTAGTGCGACAACTTAGTTGTACTACTGCGAGCCTGCAATAGGATATAGGATATAGGCTGAGATACTCAATCACATCTAGGAAAATTCTTTTGATTCAACTATTCTCCTTTGACATTGATACTTGAACCCTTAAACTGTCCTTTCCTTGATGTCTTACATCTTGTGCCATATAGATTCTCATTCCTTCTTTTTATGAGACATACTCGGAGATACTTGCGGAGGCACGCAAGGTTGAGCGGGATCTGGGTTTAAAGACCAAGAGATACCGTGATTCTTTTCTGGGGGCCAACGGCAGTGCAGTATCTGCCAAACGTCCTCATTTCCAGTCCAGACCTTTCCAGCAGCCACAGCAGAACCAGACTCCAGCTAGAGCGCCTTTTCACCAGGCACCTCAGCAGCAGAGACAGTTACAGCAAGCTCCATGCAACTTCTGCAAGAAGCCTGGCCATATCTGGGAAGTTTGCAGGAGGAGGCTAGGAGTTTGTTTGTATTGTGGTACTGAAGGGCATCAATCAAGGGAGTGTCCTCATCGCGCAGTTCAGGGAGCAGCTCCAGCTCCGAGGACACAGATGAGACCACCTGCAGCACAGCCGAGGGGACCGCTTCCGACACAGCAGCAGCGTTTTGTCCAGCATCAACAGCAGGAAGGTGCTCTGCAGGGACGAGCGTTTGCTATGACCGTCGAAGAGGAGGAACCCACCGGAGATGTCATCGCAGGTTCTATTCTTCTTGATTTTATTCCAGCTTTAGCTTTGTTTGATAGTGGTGCTTCCCATAGTTTTGTATCTGTTTCTTTTGCTCTAAAGCATGGTTTGGTAGCTGAGTCTTTTCTTAGGACTTGCAAGATCATGACCGGGGGAGGCATTATCCTGGTTAATGATATTTGCAAGGATCGGAGAGTTACTCTGGGAGGTCGGGAGTTGAGTGCGTGTCTACTTGTAATGCCACTTCCAAGCTATGACATTGTACTTGGGATGGATTGGTTGAGTAGGCACCGTGCTAGCATAGACTGTAGAGGAGGTAGAGTTTTGTTTGGTCCGCCAGGAGAGCCAGAGTTCGAGTTTACTAGAGGAGCTGCGGAGCAGGAAGAAGGCATTATTTGTGGAGCTATGGTAGAAGACAAGGAGTTGCCACATCCGTTGATAGCAGAATTCTTGGATGTGTTTCCTGAGGAATTGCCAAGATTGCCACCAGATCGAGATGTTGAATTTTTTATAGACTTGGTGCCAGGTGCAGAACCAATTTCGTAATATGTCTATAGAGTAAACAACAGCGAGCTGGTCGAGTTGAAGAAGCAGGTGGACGAATTGCAGGATAAGGGGTTTATCAGATCGAGTTCTTCACCATGGGGAGCCCCGGTATTGTTTGTACCGAAGAAGGATGGATCGGTGCGCATGTGCATTGATTACAGGGCTTTGAATAATCTCACTATCAAGAATAAGTATCCTTTGCCACGGATTGATGATCTGTTTGATCAGTTGAGTGGTGCGAAGGTGTTTTCTAAGATAGATTTGAGATCAGGCTACCATCAAGTGAAGGTGAAGCCGGAGGACATACCGAAGACTGCTTTTAGAACTCGGTATGGTCAGTACGAGTTTATGGTGATGCCGTTTGGTTTGACTAATGCACCAGCGGTATTTATGAACTTGATGAACAAGGTGTTCCACCAGTACCTTGACAAGTTCGTGGTGGTATTCATCGACGACATACTCATATACTCGAGGACACCGGAGGAGCATGAGGAGCATTTGAGGATTGTGTTGGATGTGCTGAGGAAGGAGAAGCTGTATGGGAAGTTGTCCAAATGTGAGTTTTTCTTGGACAAAGTAGAATTTTTGGGGCATGTTGTGACTGGTGATGGTATTTCAATGGATCCGAAGAAGATTTTAGCAGTGGAATCTTGGAAGACTCCGAGTTCAGTAGCAGAGATCAGGAGTTTCTTGGGATTGGCAGGCCATTACAGGAAGTTTGTGCAAGATTTTTCGAGGATTGCCGAGCCGATGACCAGACTCACAAGGAAGGATGTGGAGTTTGTTTGGACGGAGGATTGTCAAGTTGCTTTTGAGGAGTTGAAGAAGAGGTTGACGTCTGCTCCTATTTTGACGTTGCCATCAGGGTCCGGAGGTTTCACTATTTATAGTGATGCATCGGGGAAGGGTTTAGGTTGTGTTCTTCAGCAGCATGGAAAATTGATTGCCTATGCATCCAGGCAATTGCATCCTCATGAAAAGAACTATCCTACCCATGATTTGGAGTTGGCAGCTGTCATATTCGCCCTGAAGTTGTAGAAACATTATTTGTACGGAGAGCGTGTGGAGATCTTCACAGACCACAAAAGCTTGAAGTACGTTTTCACGCAAAAGGAGTTGAACATGAGGCAGCGTCGGTGGTTGGAACTGATGAAAGATTTTGATATCTCTTTACAATATCATCCTGGAAAAGCCAATGTAGTTGTCGATGCTTTGAGCAGGTATCCGGTAGCTATATTCTTAACGCAGGATCGATATCTGTTGGAGGACTTGGAGAGCTTGGGCATTGAGGTGATTGTTCCTGGGTGTGCTATGCAGATGTGGGGATTGCAGATACACTCAGATTTGATGGACAGGATCAAGGCAGCATAGTATGATGATGTATCTTTGAGGAGTATCAGAGCTCAGGTGAGAGCAGGATTGGAGGATGATTTCACTATTGCAGAGGATGGATCCTTGAGGCATGGAGTTAGATTGTGTGTGCCTAGTGGGGAGTTGCACGAGGAGGTGTTTCAGGAAGCGCATCGCTCTCAGTATTCCATACATCCAGGTGCTAACAAGATATATCGGGATATGCGAGAGAGTGTGTGGTGGTATGGCATGAAGAGAGAAGTGGCACAGTTTGTATCCAGATGCTTAGTGTGCCAGCAGGTGAAAGCCGAAAGGCAGAGGCCAGGAGGGTTACTTCAGCCATTACCCATTCCAGAGTGGAAGTGGAAACACATTACTATAGATTTTGTGTCCGGACTTCCACGATCTCCAGGAGGGAAAGACGCGATTTGGGTCATTGTTGATAGATTGACCAAGTCTGCCCACTTTTTGCCTTTCAAAGTGGGTTTGTCTACGGAGAAGCTGGCAGAGATGTATGTGAGGCAGATCGTTAGGATACACGGAGTTCCCGATCGAGATAGTCGTTTCACTTCTCATTTCTGGAGGAGTTTACAGGAGAGTTTGGGCACTCAGCTCAAGTTCAGTACTGCATATCATCCCCAGACAGATGGACAGTCAGAGAGGACTATCCAGACTCTCGAGGATATGTTGCGCACTTGTGTACTAGATTTCGGGGGTTCTTGGGAGGACCATCTCCATTTGGTAGAGTTTGCTTACAACAACAGTTACCAGGCCAGTATAGAGATGTCACCTTTTGAAGCTCTATATGGTCGGAGGTGTCGTACTCCTTTGTCTTGGGACGATGTTGGAGAGAGAATTTTGCTTGGGCCAGAGATGGTTGTGGATGCAGCGGAGAAGGTTCATTTGATCAGAGACAGACTTCGAGTGGCGCAGGACAGACAGCGGCATTGGGCCGATAGCCATCGGAGACCTTTGGAGTTTGAGGTTGTCATGACCCGTACCAGGTGTAAGGATACTAGTCGGAAACAACGCCCAGCCTACGCCGCAGAATCGGCGGTAGAACGCTGTCTAGATAGTCTATCTAAAGTAATGAACCACCAATAATGATAGAATACTCAATCACAGAACTAAGATAGAATGAGCACGAATTAGATAAGAATAGAATAGTCATCATACAACTCATGAGTTTAAAAATAATACATTAATGAGTCTGAAGAGCAACAAAATAAGCTGAAGACAAATCCAGTACAAAAGAATACTACAGTACTACAAAGCTACAACTCCAGGGTCAACTGTCTCAGTTGGGATAAGTCCCTCTTGAGCCAGGGTCTCCGAATCTAAACCCACAACATCCTGGGGTCCATAATAGGTAGGGTACTCCTCAGTGTCATCTGGAAAAATATATCCAGTCAGGAAAGGAGCAGAGTACATCTCTAACAGCAGTTCTAATCCATGATAAAAACTATGTAACAGTAAATAGCTATGGATAAACAAGATGCACAAAATAGATACAAGAGATATATAGACAATAAGGAAATACTGGAAAGAAATACAATAAGGAACAATATGCTAATGAAACAATAATACTAATGACTAAGTGTGTGAGTACTAGCTTAACATGTGATCGGCTTGGGCAAGATACAATGCGGCCTGGCTAATCATATGTGCGGTGCATGATCAACACTATTCGCTTACCAATACTTTATTCAATAGGGATTTGATCACATATCTATACTAATACTCCCCACCCCCAACTGGTATAATAGATCCAACCACGGTATGCTATGGCACTAGATTCCCCAAGAAGAGAGCGACTCCTCCCGAAAATCGGTGTCTGTACATGTACAAGATAACCAATGAAACAATACTTGCACCATATATACCATATACCAAGGAATAATATCTCATGACGAGATCCGTATATACCAATCCGTGTAACCATAGTGTCAAGAGAAACATGTATATCTACACTAGATACAACGAACATAGAGGATATCATAAATGAGAAACTATCAGAGAATGTACTCACCTGAAGTCCAAAGAACAGTCTCACAGATATCTGACTCGGTACCTCGAAGACCTAGATATAGAATACCACATTAATACAAGGTCCCGGAAAGAGAACAAGTCAAACTAGTCAACTTCTAGGTCAATAAATAAATTCTAAGTCAAAAGTCAACTATGGTCAACTCTAAAGTCAACTAAAGTCAAACATGGTCAAACCAAGGTCATCCTCACAAGACATCTATATAAATAATATAGAATAAAAAATACAACAATTAGGAATCAAGGTCTTGATCCCAATTGGTACCCACACAAAGTATAAACAATATATACTCTAATATAAAGTATATACAAACCAATATTTATACAAATAAAATAATATATTATTATTAGTATTATACCTCACAAAAATATATATATATATACATATATATATATAAAAGAATAATATATAATATATAAATTAAATATGCCAAATCGTCACTGAAAACAGTGAGCTGAAAATACAATTTAAATAAAACAGCTTATAGTGACAGTCTCAACTGTCACAGAAAATCTGTCGCAGAAACTCTATATATAAACCACTGCTGCTCAATTGGTGACAGTTAAACAACTGTCACAGAAAACTATCGCAAATACCGCTGCTAAATCCCGCCCGCTGCTATTAATGACAGAACTGTCATTAATAGCTACAGCGGCTGCTGCTTTAATGACAGGACTCTGTCATTAAATGCCCTGTCGCCAAAGCTATATATATATAATCTATATTAATAACTATAAATCAATATAAATAAATATATATATATATACATATATAAAATAATTTAATAAATATATATACTTATATATATATACACATAAACTTGCACATTAAAATATTAATAATTACTAAACACAATGCACATATTAATGTACATATTTTACATGGCTAGAAGCACACATAAAAATACATTCATTAATATCCAAATAATTATATAATAATTATAAATAATATAATTACACATTTAAACACATAAATATATTTTATAAAATATTTATGTATAATTTATGTTATTAACATAAGTACATATATAATTGCATGCAAGAAAGCTACATACATATATTTATACACCACATTAGAACACATAGAAATATCTATAGATCTATGCTACAATAAATACCATAATAAATACACTAAAATAATATATAATATCTATATATATTTACTAATTATAAATGAAGAATTTAAAGCATAAATAATTAAATCTACACATAAACATACCAAATTGGAAAGTTTCACACCGTATCCCACTAGATCTAGGATACGCATGTGACACGAGTCCAACACACAACCAATTGCACCCCGAAGGACACAAACAAGTCACAAATAATATTTATGAACAAATCAAAGTGTCAAAAGTAGATCTATGTGTCCGTGTCAAAATACGACATGTTCAAAGCCCCGTGTCGGAGGGAAAACCCCCAAAATGACACGTATCACCAAATAGTTGGGATACGAACCACATGTACCCAATATGGACACGACACAAGCCCCAAACACATAATCACATGCCCAATTGATCTATAGGATCAATTGACATGCACAACAAAATGTAAATTCGGAATTCCAACAAAATTGACATAAAAAGCACCATAACTTTCTCCATGGGTCTCCTATGAACATAAAACAAAGTCCTATGGGTAGTACATACATATGGGTTGATTTTACATGATTAAATATCATATTTAGAAGCTATTTTAATGGGAAAAACTGAATTATACCTATTGGAAGATGGATTCCCAATGAAACCTCCAATTGAGATGAACTTGCTTCCAAATTGTAGATCCTTGCTCCTCTTTGTAGATCCTTGCTTTCTCCTTCTAGATCATTGCTTCTCAACTTTCTAATGGTGAATTGGGAAGAATTTGGAATGAATTTGGTGGAGAATTGGAATGAGAATGGAGGGAATTTGGGAGTGGAAAATTCTAGATCTAGATTTGGAATGAGAATGAGAGGAGAGAGAAATCCCCCCCCTCTAATATAGGCCGGCCATGCCCCCTTCTCCAAGCAATTGTAAAATGTCCAATGTACCCCTTGGGGCCTCTCATGAAGAAATAATTAAGGAAGGAAGCTTCTAGTCTAATCACTTAATTAATTTAATCCATCTCCTTAACTATGGGCTTTCTAAATGGGCCAAGGCTAACTATTTAATTCATGTTGGTCCATGGGTCCAAACTAAACTAGTTGGGTCTACTAAAATAAGTCCAAAATAATTAATTAATATCTAACAATAATTAAATAATACAACAAAAATTATTTACCATGCACAATATTTATTTAAATAGGAAATTACTAAAATACCCTTTTTCCTAAAATGTGGTAGTGACAAGTCTACCCTCCTTAAAATAATTTCGTCCTCGAAATTTAAAGATGAAAACTACCCCCAGAAAAATCACAGAACAGAACTAAAGAATCACAATTAACTAATGAACAGAACATAACTGGAAAATAACATACCTCAAGGTACAAACAAATATGGATAACGCTCTCGCATGTCATCCTCTCTCTCCCAGGTAGACTCCCCCGGAGAGTGATGCCTCCATGCGACGCATACCAAAGGAATAGTCTGGTTTCTCAGCACCTTCTCTCTCCGATCCAGAATCTCAACTGGCTGCTCTGGATAGCTAAGAGTAGGGCCCACCTCTATCTCTGAGTGATCCAATACATGACTAGGATCTGCCACGTATCGTCTCAACTGCGACACATGAAATACGTTGTGCACTTCCTCCAATGCAGGTGGCAAGTCTAGTCTATAAGCAACTGCACCGACCCTCTCTAGAATAGTGAAAGGTCCGATGAATCGCGGACTAAGCTTTCCGCCTCCACCGAAGTGAATCGTGCCTCGTGTCGGAGAAATCCTCAGAAACACCAAACCACCCACCTCGAACTCCAAAGGTCTTCGATGGCTATCGGCCCAATGCCGCTGTCTGTCCTGCGCCACTCGAAGTCTGTCTCTGATCAACTGAACCTTCTCCGCTGCATCCACAACCATCTCTGGTCCAAGCAAAACTCTCTCTCCAACATCGTCCCAAGACAAAGGAGTACGACACCTCCGACCATATAGAGCTTCAAAAGGTGACCTCTCTATACTGGCCTGGTAACTGTTGTTGTAAGCAAACTCTACCAAATGGAGATGGTCCTCCCAAGAACCCCCAAAATCTAGTACACAAGTGCGCAACATATCCTCGAGAGTCTGGATAGTCCTCTCTGACTGTCCATCTGTCTGGGGATGATATGCAGTACTGAACTTGAGCTGAGTGCCCAAACTCTCCTGTAAACTCCTCCAGAAATGAGAAGTGAAATGACTATCCCGATCTGAGACTATGCTGACGGAAACTCCATGTATCCTAACGATCTGCCTCACATACATCTCTGCCAGCTTTTCCGTAGACAAACCCACCTTGAAAGGCAAAAAGTGGGCCGACTTGGTCAATCTATCAACAATGGCCCAAATCGCGTCTTTTCCTCCTGGAGATCGTGGAAGTCCGGACACAAAATCTATAGTAATGTGTTCCCACTTCCACTCTGGAATGGGTAATGGCTGAAGTAATCCTCCTGGCCTCTGCCTCTCGGCTTTCACCTGCTGGCACACTAAGCATCTGGATACAAACTGTGCCACTTCCCTCTTCATGCCATACCACCACACACTCTCTCGCATATCCCGATACATCTTGTTAGCACCTGGATGTATGGAATACTGAGAGCGATGCGCTTCCTGCAACACCTTCTCGCGCAACTCCCTACTAGGCACACACAATCTAACTCCATGCCTCAAAGATCCATCCTCTGCAATAGTGAAATCATCCTCCAATCCTGCTCTCACTTGAGCTCTGATACTCCTCAAAGATACATCATCATACTGTGCTGCCTTGATCCTGTCCATCAAATCTGAGTTTATCTGCAATCCCTATATCTGTATAGCACACACAGGAACAATCACCTCAATGCCCAAGCTCTCCAAGTCCTCCAACAAATATCGATCCTGCGTCAAGAACATAGCTACCGGATACCTGCTCAAAGCATCGGCAACTACATTGGCTTTCCCAGGATGATATTGTAAAGAGATATCAAAATCCTTCATCAGTTCCAACCACCGACGCTGCCTCATGTTCAACTCCTTTTGCGTGAAAACGTACTTCAAGCTTTTGTGGTCTGTGAAGATCTTCACACGCTCTCCGTACAAATAATATTTCCATAACTTCAGAGCGAAGATGACGGTTGCCAACTCCAAATCATGGGTAGGATAGTTCTTTTCATGAGGACGCAATTGCCTGGATGCATAGGCAATCACTTTCCCATGCTGCTGAAGAACACAACCTAAATCCTTTCCCGATGCATCACTATAAATAGTGAAACCTCCGGACCCTGATGGCAACGTCAAAATAGGAGCAGACGTTAACCTCTTCTTCAACTCTTCAAAAGCAACCTGGCAATCCTCCGTCCAAACAAACTCCACATCCTTCCTTGTGAGTCTGGTCATCGGCTCGGCAATCCTCGAAAAATCCTGCACAAACTTCCTGTAGTAGCCTGCCAATCCCAAGAAACTCCTAATCTCTGCTACCGAACTCGGAGTCTTCCAAGATTCCACTGCTGAAATCTTCTTCGGATCCACTGAAATACCATCACCAGTCACAACATGCCCCAATAATTCTACCTTGTCCAAAAAAAACTCACATTTGGACAACTTCCCATAAAGCTTCTCCTTCCTCAGCACATCCAACACAATCCTCAAATGCTCCTCATGCTCCTCCGGTGTCCTCGAGTATATGAGTATGTCGTCGATGAACACCACCACGAACTTGTCAAGGTACTGGTGGAACACCTTGTTCATCAAGTTCATAAATACCGCCGGTGCATTAGTCAAACCAAACGGCATCACCATAAACTCGTACTGACCATACCGAGTTCTAAAAGCAGTCTTCGGTATGTCCTCCGGCTTCACCTTCACCTGATGGTAGCCTGATCTCAAATCTATCTTAGAAAATACCTTTGCACCACTCAACTGATCAAACAGATCATCAATCCGTGGCAAAGGATACTTATTCTTGATAGTGAGATTATTTAAAGCCCTGTAATCAATGCACATACGCACCGATCCATCCTTCTTCGGTACAAACAACACCGGGGCTCCCCATGGTGAAGAACTCAATCTGATAAACCCCTTATCCTGCAATTCGTCCACCTGCTTCTTCAACTCGACCAGCTCGCTGTTGTTTACTCTATAGACAGGCTGTGAAATTGGTTCTGCACCTGGCACCAAGTCTATAGAAAATTCAACATCTCGATCTGGTGGCAATCCTGGCAATTCCTCAGAAAACACATCCAAGAATTCTGCTATCAACGGATGCGGCAACTCCTTGTCTTCCACCATAGCTCCACAAATAATGCCTTCCCCCTGCTCCGTAGCTCCTCTAGCAAACTCGAACTCTGGCTCTCCTGGCGAACCAAACAAAACTCTACCTCCTCTACAGTCTATGCTAGCACGGTGCCTACTCAACCAATCCATCCCAAGTACAAAGTCGTAGCTCGGAAGTGGCATTACAAGTAGACACGCACTCAACTCCCGGCCTCCCAGAGTAACTCTTCGATCTTTGTAAATATCATTAACCAGGATAATACCTCCCCCAGTCATGATCTTGCAAGTCCTAAGCAAAGACTCAGCTACCAAACCATGCTTCAGAGCAAAAGAAACAGATACAAAACTATGGGAAGCACCACTATCAAACAAAGCTAAAGCTGGAATGGAATCAAGAAGAATAGAACCTGCGATGACATCTCCTGTGGGTTCCTCCTTTTCGACGGTCATAGCAAACGCTCGTCCCTGTCGAGCACCTCCCTGCTGTTGATGCTGGACAAAACGCTGCTGCTGTGTCGGAAGTGGTCCCCTCGGTTGTGCTGCAGGTGGTCCCGTCTGTGTCCTCGGAGCTGGAGCTGCTCCTTGAACTACACGACGAGGACACTCCCTCGATTGATGCCCTTCAGTACCACAATACAAACAAACTCCTAGCCTTCTCTTGCAAACTTCCCAGATGTGGCCGGGCTTCTTGCAGAAGTTGCATGGAGCTTGCTGTAACTGTCTCTGCTGCTGAGGTGCCTGGTGAAAAGGCGCTCTAGCTGGAGTCTGGTTCTGCTGTGGCTGCTGGAAAGGTCTGGACTGGAAATAAGGATGTTTGGCAGATACTGCACTGCCGTTGGCCCCCAGAAAAGAATCATGGTCTCTCTTGGTCTTCAAACCCAGATCCCGCTCAACCTTGCGTGCCTCCGCAAGTATCTCCGAGTATGTCTCATAAAAAGATGAAATGAGGAATCAATATGGCACATGATATACGACACTCAAGGAAATGACAGTTTAAGGGATCAAGTATCAGTATCAAAGGAGAATAGTTGAATCAAAAGAATTTTCCTAGATGTGATTGAGTATCTCAGCCTATATCCTATATTCTATCGCAGGATCGCAGTAGTAAACTAAGTTGTCGTACTACCACGACATCACATACTTGTGAAGCTGGACCTGCATGGGCCACCACCAAAAATGTGTCACGACCCGTACCCGGTGTAAGGATACTAGTCGGAAACAACGCCCAGCCTACGCCGCAGAATCGGCGGTAGAACGCTGTCTAGATAGTCTATCTAAAGTAATGAACCACTAATAATGATAGAATACTCAATCACAGAACTAAGATAGAATGAGCACGAATCAGATAAGAATAGAATAGTCATCATACAACTCATGAGTTTAAAAATAATACATCAATGAGTCTGAAGAGCAACAAAATAAGCTGGAGACAAATCCAGTACAAAAGAATACTACAGTACTACAAAGCTACAACTCCAGGGTCAACTGTCTCAGTTGGGATAAGTCCCTCTTGAGCCAGGGTCTCCGAATCTAAACCCACAATATCCTGGGGTCCATAATAGGTAGGGTACTCCTCAGTGTCATCTGGAAAAATATATCCAGTCAGGAAAGGAGCATAGTACATCTCTAACAGCAGTTCTAATCCATGATAAAAACTATGTAACAGTAAATAGCTATGGATAAACAAGATGCACAAAATAGATACAAGAGATATATAGACAATAAGGAAATACTGGAAAGAAATACAATAAGGAACAATATGCTAATAAAACAATAATACTAATGACTAAGTGTGTGAGTACTAGCTTAACATGTGATCGGCTTGGGCAAGATACAATGCGGCCTGGCTAATCATACGTGCGGTGCATGATCAACACTATTCGCTTACCAATACTTTATTCAATAGGGATTTGATCACATATCTATACTAATACTCCCCACCCCCAACTGGTATAATAGATCCAACCACGGTATGCTATGGCACTAGATTCCCCAAGAAGAGAGCGACTCCTCCCGAAAATCGGTATCTGTACATGTACAAGATAACCAATGAAATAATACTTGCACCATATACACCATATACCAAGGAATAACATCTCATGACGAGATCCGGATATACCAATCCGTGTAACCATAGTGTCAAGAGAAATATGTATATCTACACTAGATACAACGAACATAGAGGATATCATAAATGAGAAACTATCAGAGAATGTACTCGCCTGAAGTCCAAAGAACAGTCTCACAGATGTCTGACTCGGTACCTCGAAGACCTAGATATAGAATACCACATTAATACAAGATCCCGAAAAGAGAACAAGTCAAACTAGTCAACTTCTAGGTCAATAAATAAATTCTAAGTCAAAAGTCAACTATGGTCAACTCTAAAGTCAACTAAAGTCAAACATGGTCAAACCAAGGTCATCCTCACAAGACATCGATATAAATAATATAGAATAAAAAATACAACAATTAGGAATCAAGGTCTTGATCCCAATTGGTACCCACACAAAGTATAAACAATATATACTCTAATATAAAGTATATACAAACCAATATTTATACAAATAAAATAATATATTATTATTAGTATTATACCTCAAAAAAATACCTATATATATACATATATATATATATAAAAGAATAATATATAATATATAAATTAAATCTGCCAAATCGTCACTGAAAACAGTGAGCTGAAAATACAATTTAAATAAAACAGCTTATAGTGACAGTCTCAACTGTCACAGAAAATCTGTCGCAGAAACTCTATATATAAACCACTGCTGCTCAATTGGTGACAGTTAAACAACTGTCACAGAAAACTATCGCAAATACCGCTGCTAAATCCCGCCCGCTGCTATTAATGACAGAACTGTCATTAATAGCTACAGCGGCTGCTGCTTTAATGACAGGACTCTGTCATTAAATGCCCTGTCGCCAAAGCTATATATATATAATCTATATTAATAACTATAAATCAATATAAATAAATATATATATATATACATATATAAAATAATTTAATAAATATATATACTTATATATATATACACATAAACTTGCACATTAAAATATTAATAATTACTAAACACAATGCACATATTAATGTACATATTTTACATGGCTAGAAGCACACATAAAAATACATTCATTAATATCCAAATAATTACATAATAATTATAAATAATATAATTACACATTTAAACACATAAATATATTTTATAAAACATTTATGTATAATTTATGTTATTAACATAAGTACATATATAATTGCATGCAAGAAAACTACATACATATATTTATACACCACATTAGAACACATAGAAATATCTATAGATCTATGCTACAATAAATACCATAATAAATACACTAAAATAATATATAATATCTATATATATTTACTAATTATAAATAAAGAATTTAAAGCATAAATAATTAAATCTACACATAAACATACCAAATTGGAAAGTTTCACACCGTATCCCACTAGATCTAGGATACGCATGTGACACGAGTCCAACACACAACCAATTGCACCCCGAAGGACACAAACAAGTCACAAATAATATTTATGAACAAATCAAAGTGTCAAAAGTAGATCTATGTGTCCGTGTCAAAATACGACATGTTCAAAGCCCCGTGTCGGAGGAAAAACTCCCAAAATGACACGTATCACCAAATAGTTGGGATACGAACCACATGTACGCAATATGGACATGACACAAGCCCCAAACACATAATCACATGCCCAATTGATCTATAGGATCAATTGACACACACAACAAAATATAAATTCGAAATTCCAACAAAATTGACACAAAAAGCACTATAACTTTCTCCATGGGTCTCCTATAACATAAAACAAAGTCCTATGGGTAGTACATACATATGGGTTGATTTTACATGATTAAATATCATATTTAGAAGTTATTTTAATGGGAAAAACTGAATTATACCTATTGGGAGATGGATTCTCAATGAAACCTCCAATTGAGATGAACTTGCTTCCAAATTGTAGATCATTGCTCCTCTTTGTAGATCCTTGCTTCCTCCTTCTAGATCCTTGCTTCTCAACTTTCTAATGGTGAATTGGAAAGAATTTGGAATGAATTTGGTGGAGAATTGGAATAGGAATGGAGGGAATTTGGGAGTGGAAAATTCTAGATCTAGATTTGGAATGAGAATGAGAGGAGAGAGAAATTTCCCCCCTCTAATATAGGCCGGCCATGCCCCCTTCTCCAAGCAATTGTAAAATGTCCAATGTACCCCTTGGGGTCTCTCATGAAGAAATATTTAAGGAAGGAAGCTTCTAGTCTAATCACTTAATTAATTTAATCCATCTCCTTAACTATGGGCTTTCTAAATGGGCCAAGGCTAACTATTTAATTCATGTTGGTCCATGGGTCCAAACTAAACTAGTTGGGTCTACTAAAATAAGTCCAAAATAATTAATTAACATCTAATAATAATTAAATAATACAATAAAAATTATTTACCATGCACAATATTTATTTAAATAGGAAATTACTAAAATACCCTTTTTCCTAAAATGTGACACATGAAACACGTTGTGCACTCCCTCCAATGCAGGTGGCAATTCTAGTCTATAAGCAACTGCACCGACCCTCTCTAGAATAGTGAAAGGTCCGATGAATCGCGGACTAAGCTTTCCGCCTCCACCGAAGCGAATCGTGCCTCGTGTCGGAGAAATCCTCAGAAACACCAAACCACCCACCTAGAACAAAACACCATCTTAAGAACTTAATCTATAACAAACAAGAACAAGCACAAACAAAATCTAAACTATACCTCTTTCACTACCACATTTTAGGAAAAAGGGTATTTTAGTAATTTCCTATTTAAATAAATATTGTGCACGGTAAATAATTTTTGTTGTATTATTTAATTGTTGTTGGATATTATTTAATTATTTTGGACTTATTTTAGTGGACCCAACTAGTGTAGTTTGGACCCATGAACCAACATGAATTAAATAGTTAGATTTGGCCCATTTAGAAAGCCCATAGTTAAGGAGATGGATTAAATTAATTAAATGATTAGACTAGAAGCTTCCTTCCTTAATTATTTCTTCATGAGAGGCCCCAAGGGGTACATTGGACATTTTACAATTGCTTGGGAGAGGGGCAAGGCCGGCCTATTAAAAGAGAGGGGAAATTTCTCTCTTCTCTCATTCTCATTCCAAATCTAGATCTAGAATTTCTCACTCCCAAATTCCCTCCATTCCCATTCCAATTCTCTACCAAATTCATTCCAAATTCTTCCCAATTTACCATTAGAGAAGGAGGAAGCAAGGATCTAGAAGAAGGAAGCAAGGATCTGCAAAGAGGAGCAAGGATCTATAATTTGGAAGCAAGTTCTTCTCAATTGGAGATTTCATTGGGAATCCATCTCCCAATAGGTATAATTCAGATTTTTCCATTTAAATAGCTTCTAAATCTGAGATTTAATCATGTAAAATCAACCTATATGTATGTACTACCCATAGGACTTTGTTTTGTGTTCATAGGAGACCCATGGAGAAAGTTATGGTGCTTTTTGTGTTAATTTTGTTGGAATTCCGAATTTACATTTTGTTGTGTGTATCAATTGATCCTATAGATCAATTGGACATGAGCTTATGTGTTTGGGTCTAGTGTCGTGTCCATAATTTGGTACATGTGGTTCGTATCCCAACTATTTGGTGATACGTGTCATTTTGGGGGTTTTCCCTCCGACACGGGGCTTTGAACATGTCGTATTTTGACACGGACACAGAGATCTACTTTTGATACTTTGATTTATTCATAAATATTATTTGTGATTTGTTTGTATCCTTCGGGGTACAATTGGTTGTGTGTTGGACTCGTGTCACATGCGTATCCTAGATCTAGTGGGATACGGTGTGATACTCTCCAATTGTGTGGATTTTTGAATAGATCTAATTATGTATGGTTTAAATTCTTAAATTATAATTAGTAAATATATATAGATATTATATATTTATTTTGTGTATTTATTATAGTAATTATTGTAGCATAGATCTATATATTTTTGTGTGTGCTAATATGATGTACAAATATAATATGTAGCTTTCTTGCATGTAATTATATATGTACTTATGTTAATAGTATAAATTATACATAAATATTTTATAAAATATATTTATGTGTTTAATTGTGTAATTATATTATTTATAATTATTATGTAATTATTTGTATATTAATGTATATATTTTAGGTGTGCTTCTAGCCATGTAAAATATGAACATTAATATGTGCATGTGTTGTAACTATTAGTATTTAATTATAAGTTTATATGTGCATATATATATAAGTATATAATTATTTATTTATATATATGTATTGTGATTATTATTGCATATATATATTTATATATATATATATATATATATATATTTATATTTTTATTTGTTTTGGTGACAGTGGTTTCTATGACAGTGAAACTGTCATTATTTGGTCTGAACAGCAGCCGCTGTACAGTGGTCAGCATTAATGACAGATCTGTCATTAATGCTGCGGCAGTTTTGAGCGGCAACCTTTCAGCGACATTTTTTTGTGACAGTTTGAAACTGTCAGCAAACTGTGACAGCAGCGGTTTTGTATATGGAGTTTCTGCGACGAATTTTCAGTGACAGTCAAGATTGTCACTATTAAACCTGTTTTTATTTTATCTTGTTTTGTTCACTGTTTTCAGTGACGCTTTGACAGTTTTAAATTATATTTTATATATTATTATTGTATATATATATATATGTGTATATATATGTGTTTTGTATAATATTTGTAATAATATATTATGTTATTTGTATACATATTGGTTTGTATATATATTATTTTAGGGTATATATTATTTGTATTAGTAGTATACTTTGTGTGAGTATGATTTGGGATCTAATTTTTATTCCTAAATTATTGTATTTTATTTCTATATTATTTATATAGATTTCTTGTGAGGTTGACCTTGGTTTGACTTTAGTTGACTTTAGAGTTGACCATAGTTGACTTTTGACTTAGAATTTATTTATTGACCTAGGAGTTGACTAGTTTGACTTGTTCTCTTTCCGGGACCTTGTTTTAATGTGGTATTCCATATCTAGGTCTTCGAGGCACCGAGTCAGACATCTGTGAGACTGTTCTTTGGATTTCAGGCGAGTACATTCTCTGATAGTTTTTTATTTATGATATCCTCTATGTTCGTTGTATCTAGTGTAGATATCCATGTTCTCTTGACACTATGGTTACACGGATTGGTATATCCGGATCTCGTCATGAGATGTTATTCCTTGGTATATGGTGTATATGGTGCAAGTATTGTTTCATTGGTTATCTTGTACATGTACAGACACCGATTCTCGGGGAGACTAGCTATCTTCTTGGAGAATCTAGTGCCATAGCATACCGTGGTTGGATCTATTATACCAGTCGGGGGTGGGGAGTATTAGTATAGATATGTGATCAAATCCCTATTGAATAAAGTATTGGTAAGCGAATAGTGTTGATCATGCACCGCACGTATGATTAGCCAGGCCGCATTGTATCTTGCCCAAGCCGATCACATGTTAAGCTAGTACTCACACACTTAGTCATTAGTATTATTATTTCATTGGCATATTGTTCATTATTGTATTTCTTTCCAGTATTTCCTTATTGTCTATATATCTCTTGTATCTATTTTTTTGCATCTTGTTTATCCACAGCTATTTACTGTTATATAGTTTTTATCATGGATTAGAACTGCTGTTAGAGATGTACTCTGCTCCTTTCCTGACTGGATATATTTTTCCAGATGACACTGAGGAGTACCCTACCTATTATGGACCCCAGGATGTTGTGGGTTTAGATTCGGAGACCCTGGCTCAAGAGGGACTTATCCCAACTGAGACAGTTGACCCTGGAGTGTAGTTTGTAGTATGATAGTATTCTTTTGTACTGGATTTGTCTCCAGCTTATTTTGTTACTCTTCAGACTCATTGATGTATTATTTTAAACTCATGAGTTGATGACTATTCTATTCTTATCTGATTTGTGTTCATTCTATCTTAGTTCTGTGATTGAGTACACTATCTTTTGGTGGTTCATTATATTAGATAGACTTTCTAGACAGCGTTCTACCGCCGATTCTGCGGCGTAGGTTGGGCGTTGTTTCCGACTAGTACCCTTACCCCGGGTGCGGGTCGTGACACTTGTGTTGATAATATATATATCACTTGATTTTTTTTATTCATATACAGCGTACGTGTGTGTTATGATTTTTTAACATATTGGAGTGTCATATACATATGGCTGGCATGCTACGTATTCCTAGTCCTATGTATTTTAGGACTGGACGTGACATATTTTTGTGGTGGCTCATGTAGGTCGAGAGTATATTATCTCGGTTATATTATTGTACCGAACAAGCCTGCAAATAAAATTGGAGTATAGAATCTCATCCACTTATTTAATCATCTTACTTGATTCCAATTTCGTACTCCCTTGACAACTTGAATTGCATCTACCTTGAACTTGTTCTAACATTGTCCTTATCTTCGTGTCCAGCAAGATGAATCTTCCTAATGGACGTGTTGCTCCCCTCGCCATTACAGCAGGTGACTCAGCAACTCAAGAAGAATCTAGAGTTCCGCCTTCCTCGACGATGTCCCTAACTACACTACTTCAGTCGAAACAACCACCGCTGGTAGTCCAGATGCCCCCCATCAGTTCAGATGGACCCTCAAACTCCAGTACCTCCGGTGGGGCACCAGCCGCAGCAGACTACAAACCCCCAAGGTGGGAGTATGCCACCACCGCCACCCCAGTTTTTATATTAGTTTGCCTCACAGATACCATTCGTGCCACCTCCGCAGTTTCCACAGTCTGACGGGAATGTTACCTCGACCCAGTTCATGCAGGCCATGCAGCATGCTCAGTGATAGCAGAATGAGCTGCTGAGACAAGCTCTTATAGCTGCAATGAACAAACCACCTCCTCTACCACCAGCCCCTGTACCAGCCCCAGCACCACGACCTTATGAGGGAAATGTTAAGGGTTTCACTCAGATGAACCCAAAGTACTTCAGAGGTACGAAGACACCGTCGGAGGTCTCCAAGTGGATCATTAGCACCAAAAAGTTACTGAAGGCATCGCAGTTACCAGAGGACTTATGGATGACGGCAGTATACCTTTTGTTTGAGATAACGCTCACCACTGGTGGAAGACCGAGCAGAGATAATATGGCACCGACCAAACGTGGGAGGAGTTCTGCAAACTCTTCAACGAGAGATTTTTTTCTGCCCATGTTCGTGATGTCCTCTACGAGAGTTCATTTACCTCAAGCAAGGGAACATGACGATGGACGAGTATGACACAAAGTTTAGCCGACTAAATCATTTCAACGAGATGTTAATTCCCACTGAGCTAGAGAGAGCCAAGAGATTCCACCATGGACTATCCTCTGACATTAGGCTCTTAACTAGTGCGCAGTCAAGGATATCCTATGAGGTAGTTCTGGAGGAAGCAAGAAGTCAAGAGCTCCTTTTGAATGAGACACAGAAGACGCAGAGATGCCCCACACCAGCAGCACCAGTTAGAGTACCTCGAGGAAGACCCATCAGATACCCTTTGGCATATCAGCAACCCTAACATCAGCAGAGAGCGGGGCCATACCAGACTCAGGAGAAGCATATATGTAATTACTGTGGAAGCGCGGACACATTATGAGAGATTATCGGCTTCGCTTAGAGAAGTGTATGAGATGTGGTTCTGGACAGCATATGGCCAGAGATTGTCCAGTACAGCAGTCCTTGGTGCTTCCTCAGCCGACAGAGAGGCCATCACTTCTAACACCACAACCAGCTCAGCAGATGACGAGGCCAGGAGCACCACGAGCAGGATCACCTCGACCTCCAGCAGGTGGAGGATTTCAGTAAGGACAACCGCTATCCTACTCAGGAGGACCAGTTTGCGAGGGCCAGGCCATAGTGACCTCATCGGAGGATTGGACAGGCTTTTGCTATGGAGATGGATGACACATAGCAGAAGATTGATGTTATAGAAAGTATTACCCTTGTTTCTACTTTTTTTGCTGTGACATTATTTGATATGGGAGCCACACACATCGTTCATATCTTCTAGTTTTGTTGCCAAGCATAATATTGCCACTACACCCTCGTCTAGTTGTGTTAGAATTCTTATCGGGGAAGGAGTTGTACATGTTAGCCATGTTTGTAGATCTTGTTTTGTAGTGATTCTCGGCAGGAAGATGAAGGCTCGACTCTTAGTCTTTCCCATGCCAAACTTTGATATTGTCCTTGGGATGGACTGGCTAAGCAAGTACCATACTTTCTTCGACTGCTACGGAAGAAGCATTCTCTTTAAAGTACCAGGTCAGCTAAAGCTCGAGTTTGCACGAGGATCCATGGAGATGCATGATGGTGCCCAGATGGCATTGGATGACTTTATTTATCACCCTATTATTTTAGAGTTTTAAGACGTCTTTCAAGAAGAATTGCCAGGTCTACCTCCGGATAGAGATATAGAATTCTCGATTGAGTTGACCCCAGGACCAGCACCCATAGCGTCGCATGTTTATAGATTGGCAAAGAAGAGATGGATGAGCTGAAGGCGCAGTTGAAGGAGTTAGAGGAGAAAGGCTTCATTCGACCTAGTGTATCACCCTGGAGAGCACCAGTATTATTTGTAGCCAAGAATGATGGGTCAGTGCGCATGTGCATTGACTACAGAGCCTTGAATGCTATGACTATGGAGAATAAGTACCCTCTGCCATGCATTGATGACTTATTTAATCAGCTTAGTAGAGCCAAGGTGTTCTCGAAGATAGACTTGAGATCGGGATACCACCAGGTGAAGGTACGAAAGCAGGACATTTCGAAGACCGCATTCAGGACGAGATATGGATACTACGAGTTTATGGCCATGCCATTCGGATTGACCAATGCTCTAGCTGTCTTTATAGACTTGATGAATCGAGTCTTCCATCAGTATTTGGACCAGTTCATGGTTGTCTTCATAGATGACATCATTGTTTGTCACGACCCGCACCCAGTTTAGAGGCACGAGTGCGTGGGTACGTCCAGCCTACGCCGCAGCATCGGCGGTAGAACGCTATCTAGGTCATGTAACTATCTAATCAAACTCACGTGAATACCCAACTCCATAAGGAGACGTGGATATCATAAAATAATGCTAGAAATACTCAATCACATAAACTAAAGCACGATGAGATATCAAGGCAAGCAAGAAATACAAGACAAGTCTAACGACAAAATAATCATACCTACAATCATTAACTTTCAATCCCCAAGTGTGTCAGAAACCAGTCTATCAAGGTCACCGTCTGGAAAAATATTTTCCAGTCAGGAAGGAGCAAAGTACATCTCTAAATAGCAGTTCTATATTAATGATATAAACTATGTAGCAGTTCTAGATGGAAATATACCAGAAGCATGTATAGATACGAGAAATAAAAGAAATACTGGAAATACTGTAAGTAAATGCAGGAGAAGAAACAATATGTCCATGAACAAGAACCTATGACTAAGTGCATGAGTATTTGCTTTAACATGTGATCGGCTTGGGAACTTGATCAGGCTGGTTACATGTGATTAGCTATGATTCTTGTAAGGTCAGGCTAACCGTTAGTTAGCTATGATGCATGTAGAGGTCAGGCTAATCACACGTAACAGCTATGAAGCATGTAAATGGTCAGGCCGCACCCGACGTGAGATGTGGGGTGAGCTATAATGCATGTAAGGTTGGGTATGATCATATATCTACACTAAAATACTCTCCACCCCCGACTGGTATAGTAGATCCAATCATGGTACGCTATGGCACGGGATTCCCCTAGGGAGGTAGCAAGTCTCCCCGGAAATCAGTGTCTGTACATGCACAAGATAACAAGGAAACAAGTCTTGTACAAGCTACACCATGAATAAGGAATAACATCTCATGACGAGATCCGTGTATACCAATCCGTGTAACCAACGTGTCAAGAGCATGGATATCTACACTAGATACAGTGAACATAGGAGATATCATAAATTAGAAACTAATCAGAGAATGTACTCGCCTTGGGTCCTTAGCTGTCAATACTAATGTCCTGTCCCAGAGTATCGTCTGGAGAATCCGACAGTCCTATAAACATATAATAATATCACTCGTATCAGATGCTACACTAACACGCAATAGAAATACCCTGGCCTCAGGGCTATGCCAGGCATGGCTATAGTCAACTAGGGTCACCTAGTAGGGATATAATACACATTACACTTATTAATACTTACAATATTTATACATGCACCAATTTAAATGTATTTATAATATATATATATATATATATATATATATATATATATATATATATATATATATATATATATATATATATATATATATATATATATATATATATATATATATATATATATATGTCTTTTAAATACATATCTGATTTATACTAGTTGAACATTATATATGTATACTCATACATATGCTAACAATACATTTTTAAAAATATATATATATATATATTGTCAATGTTATTATTAAAATATATACTAATACTAGTACATCACATTAAATACAAATACAATACATTAATTGTATGTACAAGATATATATATACATTTATACTAATTATACATATTTGAAAATATATTAAGTTCATATATATATACAAAATATATACATATACTAAACATTATATATTTTTATACCAAAATACCTACATATATATATTAAAGGAAATACACATATACATATTATACTATACCAATTGAACAATAAGGAGATATATATATATCAAAATAGTACGTATACTATTACATTTTATTTACCAAAATACGTATTTGCATATATATATCAATCAACATTATATATATATATATAACAAATCAAAGAATGTGTATAATGCCACCCTCCTCAAGGTGATCCCAAATGATATAGCAGTTAGTTCCAATGGGTCCGGAGCAGTCCAAATAGCTAGAATCTATATAAAGAAGTCCAAGATCGGAGTTCGGTGTAAACCCCCTCAATTTTATTCTGTAGATAGTTAGAGTGGGCCAGAAAAAATTTAGATAGAATATATTGAGGTTTAGAGTAGGGAATATTTACCTGGAATTTTAATACAATTAATTTAAACATTGAGACACCCTATCTTTGTCTATTTATTCGGAACCCATTATCAGCCCATAAATTTCGTACAAATATTGTACACTCGACTCAACTCGCCAAATTAGGCACTGGACTTTTCTGACTGTTAAAATTAACTTTTGTGCGCTCTAAATTAATTGCGCAACATTCCAAAAATCGTAAACCGTATTTTATTCTGTGTCGGACACCTGTGTCGTTACCCTCAATTTTGGGGTACCAACTTAACCCGTTGAGCCGGACCAACTAAAGGGTCCAAGACCGAGTCTAAGCTCCCACTATTTTTGGCCTTTGTGCCGTTTCCAGATTTTGACCCCGCGGGCCCCAATTAAATTAAATTCGCGGGACGCGTTATCGTTAATTAAATCAGAATTTACCAACTCTGTAAATTCTATTTTAATATTAAATTAATCCCAATGCCCTTCAAATTTGACCAGCGCCTGACGCGCAACGCCCCCTCACTATGACATTTTTAAATATAATTTTTTCCGCAATTTTTGCGTCATTTTATGTGTCCATGCAAATTCTCGAATTTATGGGGGCTTATTTGCAAATATTAAATTGTTGGAATCCTATTGGTCATAATTAATTGAGAGGGTCCCAAAATAGGGTCCCAATCTCAATTCCCTCATTCCCTCATGGAGAAACCCCATTCTCTCCATATTAAATCCTATCCATCCGTTCTACATGGAATGATCCCAACCCTCCATTCTCACCCACACACTCCCCTATAAAGTGGCTCTTACACCCCTCCCTCAATTAAAACCTACCGGCCCTAATCCCAAAATCTCTCTCTCTCTCTCTCTCTCTCTTCCCTTCACATTTCCAGCCGACCACACAGGCTACCCCTCCATTTTTTTCTTCTTCTCCTTTCTCTTCATTCCTCCTTATACATTCTTCAGCACCCCGACAGACACCCCCTACTCTGGCCATCTACGACTCCTGCCACCACCGGCCTCCAAATCTCCGACAACTTTTCTTCTCCTCACCACATCAACGACCCGCATCTCCACCGACTGTATACATGGAGCAGCAGTAACTGCTGACTGCGTGCGACATCACGCGGAGGACGACAGCAGCTTGCACCATCCCTCCATGGCGGTCACGTCGGGTCAAGGTCGAGACGAACCTGACGACCTTGTGCACCGCCCTCGACTCCGGCCAGTGCAACATCCCCGACCCCGCCTACTGCCGTCAGCTTCGCACCACTCCGGCGGTGCACCACCGCATCCGTGCAACTCCGGCCTGCACAGTTTTCCCCCCAGCGGCTCCGACCGACTCCCCCCCAATCCGATCTCTTCCCTGCCCAGCCACCATCTTCTTCATCTATGCTCCAGCCAGCTGCTCCTCCCTCATCTCCGAGGAGGATATCCCCATCCGCCATTACCCCATCGGCCGGCACCGTCATCGCGCCGAGGTGAACCCATCTCTCTCCCTCTCTATAAACTTGTATATATTTTGCTATGTACTGTTAGTTTTAGGGTTAATAATGTTGATTTAGGATTAATGATGTTAAGACTAATGATGGTTAAGGATAACGTTGATCAAGGCTAATGATGTTAAGGCTAATGATAATTAAGGTTAAATGTTGTTTAAGGCTAATGATGATTAAGGTTAATGTTGATTAAGGTGAATAAAGATTAAGGTGAACGTGGATTATAATGACATGAGATTAGGGTCTAATATAGATTTGGGTTTATGATTAAGGTTTGCAAGTGAGTTTAGTAATTTGTTTATAACTAAATGATCTGGATATTACGCATGGTTAAAAGATCGCTAAAATAATTAAGGAAGGTTTTAAAATGAGTCGAACAAGGACATGGAATATATATGCATGATGGACGGATTTGAGGCATAAATAATGAATGGGAATTTAAATCGCCAAACGAGATTTTCAGTTGTCGTCCTAATTAAATGCAAATTGATTATTGTGGGAATAGATTTAATTTATTGAGTGATAAAATTCTGATAATTGAACATTGGTGAACATTAGGAAGCACGTATTTGATTGTGAACTAGTGTGTTGTATAAAACCATTGATCGGTGATTCAGGGACTGGAAATTAATGAAGGGACAAATTAGAGTGGTACTTTGTGATTGGGTAACAATGATATAAACGAAAGGATAAAAAAAAAATCATGAACTATGTTTTGAGGATAGCTTGATGATATGGTAATGATGACTAGTTGTTTTGACTATCGTACCGACAGTAAACTGTGGTCAACCCCCCTAGTATCTTGTCCCTGTGAGTCGTAGCTGAGACTGAGTTTAGGAGTAGATGTGTGTCACATCCCTGCTTGGCGTAGAATAGATTATTGATTCTTGGTTTGTATCTATCTCTAGGTACTGCGGGACCTGAGGACTTGGACGTGGTACCGGACCCCCGTCATCAGCAGCCGCACGCAGGCAAGTGTATCTTGCCACCCTGTATTTCAGTTTACAGATACTTGTTGTTCTTTATGTACATTGTGCACATAGTTATGTCGACGTTCGGTACTTCGCGTCCGGTTCACAACCGGGTGAAGACATACGTCGTAGCGTCCTAGGAAGATTGTTGGATGTTTCGTAGTTTCTCGATATGCGTACCTGAGTTTATCGATACCCCCAGGACACTCATACACTGTGATCGTGCCAGATTCTTGTATCCTGATACTGACATCATGACCAGAGACTGGGACGACCTTAGGGTTACTGTGATCGTGCCAGATTCCTGTATCCTGATACTGACACCATGACCAGAGACTGGGACGACCTTAGGATCGCGTCTGTGGAGTTATTCCTTGTATCGAGAATGTAGTTAGAGGTTCAGGTTCAACGCACAATCGTTGACCGCTTGGAAAGGGGAAGACAGTTACTAGACGTTTGGGCTACTCTGCACGCGCTTATATATATGTAGTATTTTCTAGAGATACCTGTTTCTAGTGATACCTGTTTCTAGTGTAACTGTTTCACCCGTGTGTCTCTGTGCTCGGAGCTACGGTACGACCCGTGTGTCTCTGTGTTCGGAGCTGCAGTTTTATTTTGGACAGCCCACGCGTCGAACATTGTCTTTAAACTGTGTCACACTAGTTGGTTATGATAGAGTACCCTGTCGTGCACTTGTACTTTCTGTTTACTTGGTATGCTATATTTCTGTACCTTGTTACGTCCCTCTGAGGACCTGGTTCCCTGCCAGTTTTGCAGCATAGACGATTACGGAGCACTTGGAGATACCGATGGAGTGGCATATCTTGCGGGCATGGTACCAGGTACTCACATTATATCTACCGGCATTATGGTTATTTACATTGATTATTCATCTGCTGTTGTAGCCTAGTTTTATAGACTCATACTTCTTCTTGAGTCTATTCGAGTTAGTGTGTTATTGGGCGGCCGACCTTAGCACATATAGCTCTTTCTTGTTTACTGTTGTACATTGTGGATTGAGACATAGAGGTTTACATTTATGGAATATCTAGATAGTCCCCTTTATTTTACAACTTATACGTATTCGAGTCAGACCAGAGTCTGGTCGAATGCGTAGCTGGCGTGTCACGTATTCCTGGTCCTACGTATTTTGGGACTGGGGCGTGACATGTTTTTGTGGTGGCCCATGCAGGGCCGATTTAAATCGTCTTGGTCACCTGACTGTGCCAAGCGAGCCTGCAAATTATGAATAGATGATATGATTGTTGAATAGGATCTCAATTCATAATCGATTTTAAAACTCTTTGTATGTGATTATCGTCCTTGGACTTCCACTTTGCATTCGTTCAATCTTCGTCAATATCGCTATCCTTGTTTCTCGTCCCCTATTGTTCAGGGAGACGAATGTTTGTGACTGATGACTTCCCTCTAGAAGAAGCTCGAAGACCCGACGACAGGAGACATAATTCGTATACCTTTCTTGGAGAAGAGTGCTACCTTATCAGGACAGATTGATAGGATCTTTGGATTTTAGAACTAGAGTAGAAGTCTGGCAAGAGAGTTGGACCTAGTAGTACCCTACCCGTGCTTGAGATAGCAGTGATCTTGGAAGTACTGAGAGCTGGAAGGATTGTTGATCATGACCTAGAATAATTTATGTGAATGCATAGCCTAATGATAGAAACTAGTGGTTGTATATGATAGCAATACCAGGAATGATATTATGGACTAGAGGAGATAAAATTTCAAGCTCTCACTTGGATGATGATGATCTAATACCAGAAATTTTAGTAGGTGCTTGGGTGACATCATTATTATAATTGCACTATGTGACTTGGACAGATAAATAACGAAAAGAAGGATTTTGAGGAATAGAAATTGAGGGAAAACTTTGAGGAGAAGAGAATTATACATTAGGCAAGAATTTTTTTTTTTGAGGATTGATGTTGGAAACAGAACGGAAGAAATTATTGTGAGGTTTAGTCTAGACTATGACCTTATCCTAGACATGGATTAATTGAGCCAATATCACGCGACGCGAGATTGTCGAAGTGATTACATTATTTATGACTACCAGATTACCCTGAGTTTGAGATACTTCAAGGAGCCCGGGAGCATGGTGGCCCTCTACCTTAGAGACACACATTGCAGAAGGTGAACCAGTGTACCCCGTATTATATCAGGGTTTGAGGATGTATTTCTAGAAAAAATTTTGGGCCTGCCACATGACAGAAAGTGTTGTTACAGAGTTGACTCCAAGAGCCGAGACAGTTATTTTTCCGTCTTCAAAGTAGCACCGATAGAGTTGGTTGAGTTGAAGGTTCATCGTGCAGGATCTCTTAGACAAGGGTTTCGATCGGGCTAGTATTTTCCATGGGGAACAACCATCTTATTGTACCAAAGAAGGACGGGACGATACGTTGCATAACGATTACAGGGCATTAAATGCCGTAGCAATAAAGAACAAGTACCCTTGCTACACATCGATGATTTATTGAATCAGCTAAGTGGCGCATATGTATTCATGAAAGTCAATCTCAGATCAGGCTATCATCAGATCAAGGTACGGAGAGAAGACATTCCGAAGATGGCGCTTCGGACGAAGTATGTGCTCTATGAGTTTCTAGTCATGACCGTTTCTTTTGACCAATGCGCCAGCAGTATTTATGAGCTTGAGGAACAAGGTTTTCCACCAGTACTGGGATAAGTTCGTGGTGGTGTTTATCGACGTCTTGATATATTCCGAGAACCAGGAGAAGCACGAGAGACGTCTCATGATTGTGATGGAGACGCTGAGACATGAGAGGCTGTACGCCAAACTCAGCAAATGTGAGTTTTGCTTGGACAGAGTACCATTTCTGGAACACATAATCACCGGAGATAGACTATCAGTTGATCCGGAGAAGATAGCTGCAGTAGAGACCTGGACTACCCCTAGATCAGTTACGGAGGTTAGAAGTTCCCTCGGACTTGTCGGATATTACCGGAGGTTCGCGGAAAACTTTTCGAGGATAGCTGCGCCTATGACGCGACTGACGCGTAAGGGCGAGGAGTTTATCTGGACAGACGAGTGTCAGGCGGTTTTCGATGAGCTAAAGAAGCGTCTGACATCGGCACCGATTTTGACACTACCTTCCGGATCAGGAGGATTTGTAGTATACATTGATGCGTCAGGGAGTAGATTGGGATGTGTACTGATGCAACACGGCAAGGTGATAGCCTACGCATCGAGACAGTTGAGAGTTCATGAGAAGAACTATCCGACGCACGACTTGGAGCTAGCTGCAGTGATATTTGCACTAAAGCTATGGAGACATTACCTTTATGGTGAGCGTGTTGAGATTTATACAGATCATAAAAGCCTGAAGTACGTCTACACGCAGAAGGAGCTCAATATGAGGCAGAGACGGTGGCTAGAGCTGATGACAGATTATGACATTGAGCTACAGTACCACCCTGGCAAGGCGAACGTCGTAGCAGATGCCTTAAGCAGGAAGCCCATGGCATACTTTTTGACGACGCAGCGACAGTTGCTGGAGGATCTCCAGGAGCTTGGGATAGAGATTGTATTGCCAGGTATGGATGGACAGATGGCCAGTTTTGAGGTTCAGTCTACTTTGGTTGAGAGGATCAAGACATCATTGCCTACGGACACGAGATTTAAACGACTGCGAGAAAGGACAGAGGCTGACATGCAAACGGGATTCAAGATTCATGAAAACGGAACGTTGAGGTGCGAAGATCGCCTATATGTTCCGAGTGGCGAGCTATGCCAAGAGTTGATGACCTAGACTCATAGCTCAATTTATTCCATTCATCCCGAGGGTACGAAAATATACCGAGACTTGAGGCAGCATTTAAGGTGGCATGGGATGAAGAGGGAAATTATAAGATTTGTGGCGAAGTGTTTAGTTTGTCAGCAAGTCAAGGCTGAACATCAGAGGACTACAGGATTATTGCAGCCACTCCCCATTCCCGAGTGGAAGTGGGAACACATTACCATGGACTTCGTCACAGGATTTCCGCGAAGCCCTAGCGAAAAGGATGCAGTTTGGGTTGTCGTAGACAGACTCATCAAGTTTGCACATTTCTTACCCTTCAGAGTTGGGCAATCCACAGAGATACTAGCTGACATGTATATGAGGCAGATAGTACGATTACATGGAGTGCCTGTCAGCATCGTATCGGATCGTGATTCCAGGTTCACGTCACATTTTTGGCGGAGTATGCAGGAGAGCTTAGGAACTCGTCTTAAGTTCAGCACTGCGTATCATCCACAGACTGACGGACAGTCAGAACGCACGATACAGATATTAGAGGATATGTTGAGAGCGTGCATGGTTGATTTTGGAGGATCTTGGGAGGACCATCTACAGTTGGTAGAATTCTCCTACAATAACAGTTACCAGGCCAGCATACAGATGGCACCCTATGAGGCACTGTACGGCAGGAAATATAGGTCACCAGTTTGTTGGAGTGACGTGGGAGAGCGTCAGATACTTGGTCCGGAATTGGTGACACAGACCGTAGAGAAGGTCAAGCAGATTCAGAGCCACCTGCGCGCAGTACAGGACAGACAGAAACACTGGGCAGATGCGCACCGCAGGCCATTGGAGTTCAAGGAGGGTGACCACGTATTTTTAAGGATATTGCCCACTCGTGGTACCATCAGATTCAGAGGTAGAGGCAAGCTGAGTCCGAGGTATATCGGACCTTTTGACATTTTGGAATGAGTTGGCGAAGTGGCTTACCGTCTTGCATTACCTCCATCACTAGAGGGAGTACATGACGTATTTCACGTATCGCAGCTGAGGAGATATGTCGTAGACCCTAGCCACGTGCTTGATCATTCGGAGATTACAGTCGGGCCTAGTCTGTCTTACGTAGAGCATCCAGTTGAGATTCTCGATCACAGCGAGAAGACTTTGAGAGGACAGACGATTCGACTGGTCAGAGTGGCATGGAAGCACCATTCACCAGGTGAGTCTACTTGGGAGCGCGAAGATTCTATTCGGCAGATATTTTCGTACTTATTTGAGGAGCAAGGTACGAATTTACGTACGGCAATTTAATTACTAGTTATTTTAAATTCTGTTAGATATTATCGTGCTTTACTTTTAATTTCGGGGACAAAATTTTTCTAAGTTGGAAAGATTGTAAACCCCCTCAATTTTATTCTGTAGATAGTTAGAGTGGGCCAGAAAAAATTTAGATAGAATATATTGAGGTTTAGAGTAGGGAATATTTACCTGGAATTTTAATACAATTAATTTAAACATTGAGACACCCTATCTTTATCTATTTATTCGGAACCCATTATCAGCCCATAAATTCCGTACAAATATTGTACACTCGACTCAACTCGCCAAATTAGGCACTGGACTTTTCTGACTGTTAAAATCAACTTTCGTGCGCTCTAAATTAATTGCGCAACATTCCGAAAATCGTAAACCGTATTTTATTCTGTGTCGGACACCTGTGTCGTTACCCTCGATTTTGGGGTACCAACTTAACCCGTTGAGCCAGACCAACTAAAGGGTCCAAGACCAACTCTAAGCTCCCACTATTTTTCGCCTTTGCGCCGTTTCCAAATTTTGACCCCGCGGGCCCCAATTAAATTAAATTCGCGGGACGCGTAATCGTTAATTAAATCAGAATTTACCAACTCTGTAAATTCTATTTTAATATTAAATTAATCCCAATGCCCTTCAAATTTGACCAGCGCCTGACGCGCAACGCCCCCTCACTATGACATTTTTAAATATAATTTTCTCCGCAATTTTTGCGTCATTTTATGTGTCCATGCAAATTCTCGAATTTACGGGAGCTTATTTGCAAATATTAAATTGTTGGAATCCTATTGGTCATAATTAATTGAGAGGGTCCCAAAATAGGGTCCCAATCTCAATTCCCTCATTCCCTCATGGAGAAACCCCATTCTCTCCATATTAAATCCTATCCATCCGTTCTACATGGAATGATCCCAACCCTCCATTCTCACCCACACACTCCCCTATAAAGTGGCTCTTACACCCCTCCCTCAATTAAAACCTACCGGCCCTAATCCCAAAATCTCTCTCTCTCACTCTCTCTCCCCTTCACATTTCCAGCCGACCACACAGGCTACCCCTCCATTTTTTTCTTCTTCTCCTTTCTCTTCATTCCTCCTTATACATTCTTCAGCACCCCGACAGACACCCCCTACTCTGGCCATCTACGACTCCTGCCACCACCGGCCTCCAAATCTCCGGCAACTTTTCTTCTCCTCACCACATCAATGACCCGCATCTCCACCGACTGTATACATGGAGCAGCAGTAACTGCTGACTGCGTGCGACATCACGCGGAGGACGACAGCAGCTTGCACCATCCCTCCATGGCGGTCACGTCGGGTCGAGGTCGAGACGAACCTGACGACCTTGTGCACCGCCCTCGACTCCGGCCAGTGCAACATCCCCGACCCCGCCTACTGCTGTCAGCTTCGCACCACTCCGGTGGTGCACCACCGCATCCGTGCAACTCCGGCCTGCACAGTTTCCCCCCCAGCGGCTCCGGCCGACTCCCCCCCAATCCGATCTCTTCTCTGCCCAGCCACCATCTTCTTCATCTATGCTCCAGCCAGCTGCTCCTCCCTCATCTCCGAGGAGGATATCCCCATCCGCCATTACCCCATCGGCCGGCACCGTCATCGCGCCGAGGTGAACCCATCTCTCTCCCTCTCTATAAACTTGTATATATTTTGCTATGTACTGTTAGTTTTAGGGTTAATAATGTTGATTTAGGATTAATGATGTTAAGACTAATGATGGTTAAGGATAATGTTGATCAAGGCTAATGATGTTAAGGCTAATGATAATTAAGGTTAAATGTTGTTTAAGGCTAATGATGATTAAGGTTAATGTTGATTAAGGTGAATAAAGATTAAAGTGAACGTGGATTATAATGACATGAGATTAGGGTCTAATATAGATTTGGGTTTATGATTAAGGTTTGCAAGTGAGTTTAGTAATTTGTTTATAACTAAATGATCTGGATATTACGCATGGTTAAAAGATCGCTAAAACAATTAAGGGAGGTTTTAAAATGAGTCGAACAAGGACATGGAATATATATGCATGATGGACGGATTTGAGGCATAAATAATGAATGGGAATTTAAATCGCCAAACGAGATTTTCAGTTGTCGTCCTAATTAAATGCAAATTGATTATTGTGGGAATAGATTTAATTTATTGAGTGATAAAATTCTGATAATTGAACATTGGTGAACACTAGGAAGCACGTATTTGATTGTGAACTAGTGTGTTGTATAAAACCATTGATCGGTGATTCAGGGACTGGAAATTAATGAAGGGATAAATTAGAGTGGTACTTTGTGATTGGGTAACAAGGATATAAACGAAAGGATAAAAAAAATCATGAACTATGTTTTGAGGATAGCTTGATGATATGGTAATGATGACTAGTTGTTTTGACTATCGTACCGACAGTCAACTGTGGTCAACCCCCCTAGTATCTTGTCCCTGTGAGTCGTAGCTGAGACTGAGTTTAGGAGTAGATGTGTGTCACATCCCTGCTTGGCGTAGAATAGATTATTGATTCTTGGTTTGTATCTATCTCTAGGTACTGCGGGACCTGAGGACTTGGACGTGGTACCGGACCCCCGTCATCAGCAGCCGCACGCAGGCAAGTGTATCTTGCCACCCTGTATTTCAGTTTACAGATACTTGTTGTTCTTTATGTACATTGTGCACATAGTTATGTCGACGTTCGGTACTTCGCGTCCGGTTCACAACCGGGTGAAGACATACGTCGTAGCGTCCTAGGAAGATTGTTGGATGTTTCGTAGTTTCTCGATATGCGTACCTGAGTTTATCGATACCCCCAGGACACTCATACACTGTGATCGTGCCAGATTCTTGTATCCTGATACTGACATCATGACCAGAGACTGGGACGACCTTAGGGTTACTGTGATCGTGCCAGATTCCTGTATCCTGATACTGACACCATGACCAGAGACTGGGACGACCTTAGGATCGCGTCTGTGGAGTTATTCCTTGTGTCGAGAATGTAGTTAGAGGTTCAGGTTCAACGCACAATCGTTGACCGCTTGGAAAGGGGAAGACAGTTACTAGACGTTTGGGCTACTCTGCACGCGCTTATATATATGTAGTATTTTCTAGAGATACCTGTTTCTAGTGATACCTGTTTCTAGTGTAACTGTTTCACCCGTGTGTCTCTGTGCTCGGAGCTACGGTACGACCCGTGTGTCTCTGTGTTCGGAGCTGCGGTTTTATTTTGGACAGCCCACGCGTCGAACATTGTCTTTAAACTGTGTCACACTAGTTGGTTATGATAGAGTACCCTGTCGTGCACTTGTACTTTCTGTTTACTTGGCATGCTATATTTCTGTACCTTGTTACGTCCCTCTGAGGACCTGGTTCCCTGCTAGTTTTGCAGCATAGACGATTACGGAGCACTTGGAGATACCGATGGAGTGGCATATCTTGCGGGCATGGTACCAGGTACTCACATTATATCTACCGGCATTATGGTTATTTACATTGATTATTCATCTGCTGTTGTAGCCTAGTTTTATAGACTCATACTTCTTCTTGAGTCTATTCGAGTTAGTGTGTTATTGGGCGGCCGACCTTAGCACATATAGCTCTTTCTTGTTTACTGTTGTACATTGTGGATTGAGACATAGAGGTTTACATTTATGGAATATCTAAATAGTGCCCTTTATTTTACAACTTATACGTATTCGAGTCAGACCAGAGTCTGGTCGAATGCGTAGCTGGCGTGTCACGTATTCCTGGTCCTACGTATTTTGGGACTGGGGCGTGACATGTTTTTGTGGTGGCCCATGCAGGGCCGATTTAAATCGTCTTGGTCACCTGACTGTGCCAAGCGAGCCTGCAAATTATGAATAGATGATATGATTGTTGAATAGGATCTCAATCCATAATCGATTTTAAAACTCTTTGTATGTGATTATCGTCCTTGGACTTCCACTTTGCATTCGTTCAATCTTCGTCAATATCGCTATCCTTGTTTCTCGTCCCCTATTGTTCAGGGAGACGAATGTTTGTGACTGATGACTTCCCTCTAGAAGAAGCTCGAAGACCCGACGACAGGAGACATAATTCGTATACCTTTCTTGGAGAATAGTGCTACCTTATCAGGACAGATTGATAGGATCTTTGGATTTTAGAACTAGAGTAGAAGTCTGGCAAGAGAGTTGGACCTAGTAGTACCCTACCCGTGCTTGAGATAGCAGTGATCTTGGAAGTACTGAGAGCTGGAAGGATTGTTGATCATGACCTAGAATAATTTATGTGAATGCATAGCCTAATGATAGAAACTAGTGGTTGTATATGATAGCAATACCAGGAATGATATTATGGACTAGAGGAGATAAAATTTCAAGCTCTCACTTGGATGATGATGATCTAATACCAGAAATTTTAGTAGGTGCTTGGGTGACATCATTATTATAATTGCACTATGTGACTTGGACAGATAAATAACGAAAAGAAGGATTTTGAGGAATAGAAATTGAGGGAAAACTTTGAGGAGAAGAGAATTATACATTAGGCAAGAATTTTTTTTTTTGAGGATTGATGTTGGAAACAGAACGGAAAAAATTATTGTGAGGTTTAGTCTAGACTATGACCTTATCCTAGACATGGATTGATTGAGCCAATATCACGCGACGCGAGATTATCGAAGTGATTACATTATTTATGACTACCAGATTACCCTGAGTTTGAGATACTTCAAGGAGCCCGGGAGCATGGTGGCCCTCTACCTTAGAGACACACATTGCAGAAGGTGAACCAGTGTACCCCGTATTATATCAGGGTTTGAGGATGTATTTCTAGAAAAAATTTTGGGCCTGCCACATGACAGAAAGTGTTGTTACAGAGTTGACTCCAAGAGCCGAGACAGTTATTTTTCCGTCTTCAAAGTAGCACCGATAGAGTTGGTTGAGTTGAAGGTTCATCGTGCAGGATCTCTTAGACAAGGGTTTCGATCGGGCTAGTATTTTCCATGGGGAACAACCATCTTATTGTACCAAAGAAGGACGGGACGATACGTTGCATAACGATTACAGGGCATTAAATGCCGTAGCAATAAAGAACAAGTACCCTTGCTACACATCGATGATTTATTGAATCAGCTAAGTGGCGCATATGTATTCATGAAAGTCAATCTCAGATCAGGCTATCATCAGATCAAGGTACGGAGAGAAGACATTCCGAAGATGGCGCTTCGGACGAAGTATGTGCTCTATGAGTTTCTAGTCATGACCGTTTCTTTTGACCAACGTGCCAGCAGTATTTATGAGCTTGAGGAACAAGGTTTTCCACCAGTACTGGGATAAGTTCGTGGTGGTGTTTATCGACGTCTTGATATATTCCGAGAACCAGGAGAAGCACGAGAGACGTCTCATGATTGTGTTGGAGACGCTGAGACATGAGAGGCTGTACGCCAATCTCAGCAAATGTGAGTTTTGCTTGGACAGAGTACCATTTCTGGAACACATAATCACCGGAGATGGACTATCAGTTGATCCGGAGAAGATAGCTGCAGTAGAGACCTGGACTACCCCTAGATCAGTTACGGAGGTTAAAGTTCCCTCGGACTTGTCGGATATTACCGGAGGTTCGCGGAAAACTTTTCGAGGATAGCTGCGCCTATGACGCGACTGACGCGTAAGGGCGAGGAGTTTATCTGGACAGACGAGTGTCAGGCGGTTTTCGATGAGCTAAAGAAGCGTCTGACATCGGCACCGATTTTGACACTACCTTCCGGATCAGGAGGATTTGTAGTGTACATTGATGCGTCAGGGAGTAGATTGGGATGTGTACTGATGCAACACGGCAAGGTGATAGCCTACGCATCGAGACAGTTGAGAGTTCATGAGAAGAACTATCCGACGCACGACTTGGAGCTAGCTGCAGTGATATTTGCACTAAAGCTATGGAGACATTACCTTTATGGTGAGCGTGTTGAGATTTATACAGATCATAAAAGCCTGAAGTACGTCTACACGCAGAAGGAGCTCAATATGAGGCAGAGACGGTGGCTAGAGCTGATGACAGATTATGACATTGAGCTACAGTACCACCCTGGCAAGGCGAACGTCGTAGCAGATGCCTTAAGCAGGAAGCCCATGGCATACTTTTTGACGACGCAGCGACAGTTGCTGGAGGATCTCCAGGAGCTTGGGATAGAGATTGTATTGCCAGGTATGGATGGACAGATGGCCAGTTTTGAGGTTCAGTCTACTTTGGTTGAGAGGATCAAGACATCATTGCCTACGGACACGAGATTTAAACGACTGCGAGAAAGGACAGAGGCTGACATGCAAACGGGATTCAAGATTCATGAAAACGGAACGTTGAGGTGCGAAGATCGCCTATATGTTCCGAGTGGCGAGCTATGCCAAGAGTTGATGACCTAGACTCATAGCTCAATTTATTCCATTCATCCCGAGGGTACGGAAATGTACCGAGACTTGAGGCAGCATTTAAGGTGGCATGGGATGAAGAGGGAAATTATAAGATTTGTGGCGAAGTGTTTAGTTTGTCAGCAAGTCAAGGCTGAACATCAGAGGACTACAGGATTATTGCAGCCACTCCCCATTCCCGAGTGGAAGTGGGAACACATTACCATGGACTTCGTCACAGGATTTCCGTGAAGCCCTAGCGAAAAGGATGCAGTTTGGGTTGTCGTAGACAGACTCACCAAGTTTGCACATTTCTTGCCCTTCAGAGTTGGGCAATCCACAGAGATACTAGCTGACATGTATATGAGGCAGATAGTACGATTACATGGAGTGCCTGTCAGCATCGTATCGGATCGTGATTCCAGGTTCACGTCACATTTTTGGCGGAGTATGCAGGAGAGCTTAGGAACTCGTCTTAAGTTCAGCACTGCGTATCATCCACAGACTGACGGACAGTCAGAACGCACGATACAGATATTAGAGGATATGTTGAGAGCGTGCATGGTTGATTTTGGAGGATCTTGGGAGGACCATCTACAGTTGGTAGAATTCTCCTACAATAACAGTTACCAGGCCAGCATACAGATGGCACCCTATGAGGCACTGTACGGCAGGAAATGTAGGTCACCAGTTTGTTGGAGTGACGTGGGAGAGCGTCAGATACTTGGTCCGGAATTGGTGACACAGACCGTAGAGAAGGTCAAGCAGATTCAGAGCCACCTGCGCGCAGTACAGGACAGACAGAAACACTGGGCAGATGCGCACCGCAGGCCATTGGAGTTCAAGGAGGGTGACCACGTATTTTTAAGGATATTGCCCACTCGTGGTACCATCAGATTCAGAGGTAGAGGCAAGCTGAGTCCGAGGTATATCGGACCTTTTGACATTTTGGAATGAGTTGGCGAAGTGGCTTACCGTCTTGCATTACCTCCATCACTAGAGGGAGTACATGACGTATTTCACGTATCGCAGCTGAGAAGATATGTCGTAGACCCTAGCCACGTGCTTGATCATTCGGAGATTACAGTCGGGCCTAGTCTGTCTTACGTAGAGCATCCAATTGAGATTCTCGATCACAGCGAGAAGACTTTGAGAGGACAAACGATTCGACTGGTCAGAGTGGCATGGAAGCACCATTCACCAGGTGAGTCTACTTGGGAGCGCAAAGATTCTATTCGGCAGATATTTTCGTACTTATTTGAGGAGCAAGGTACGAATTTACGTACGGCAATTTAATTACTAGTTATTTTAAATTCTGTTAGATATTATCGTGCTTTACTTTTAATTTCGGGGACGAAATTTTTCTAAGTTGGAAAGATTGTAAACCCCCTCAATTTTATTCTGTAGATAGTTAGAGTGGGCCAGAAAAAATTTAGATAGAATATATTGAGGTTTAGAGTAGGGAATATTTACCTGGAATTTTAATACAATTAATTTAAACATTGAGACACCCTATCTTTGTCTATTTATTCGGAACCCATTATCAGCCCATAAATTCCGTACAAATATTGTACACTCGACTCAACTCGCCAAATTAGGCACTGGACTTTTCTGACTGTTAAAATCAACTTTCGTGCGCTCTAAATTAATTGCGCAACATTCCGAAAATCGTAAACCGTATTTTATTCTGTGTCGGACACCTGTGTCGTTACCCTCGATTTTGGGGTACCAACTTAACCCGTTGAGCCGGACCAACTAAAGGGTCCAAGACCAACTCTAAGCTCCCACTATTTTTCGCCTTTGCGCCGTTTCCAGATTTTGACCCCGCGGGCCCCAATTAAATTAAATTCGCGGGACGCATTATCGTTAATTAAATCAGAATTTACCAACTCTGTAAATTCTATTTTAATATTAAATTAATCCCAATGTCCTTCAAATTTGACCAGCGCCTGACGGGCAACGCCCCCTCACTATGACATTTTTAAATATAATTTTCTCCGCAATTTTTGCGTCATTTTATGTGTCCATGCAAATTCTCGAATTTACGGGGGCTTATTTGCAAATATTAAATTGTTGGAATCCTATTGGTCATAATTAATTGAGAGGGTCCCAAAATAGGGTCCCAATCTCAATTCCCTCATTCCCTCATGGAGAAACCCCATTCTCTCCATATTAAATCCTATCCATCCGTTCTACATGGAATGATCCCAACCCTCCATTCTCACCCACACACTCCCCTATAAAGTGGCTCTTACACCCCTCCCTCAATTAAAACCTACCGGCCCTAATCCCAAAATCTCTCTCTCTCTCTCTCTCTCTCTCTCTCTTCCCTTCACATTTCCAGCCGACCACACAGGCTACCCCTCCATTTTCTTCTTCTTCTCCTTTCTCTTCATTCCTCCTTATACATTCTTCAGCACCCCGACAGACACCCCCTACTCTGGCCATCTACGACTCCTGCCACCACCGGCCTCCAAATCTCCGGCAACTTTTCTTCTCCTCACCACATCAATGACCCGCATCTCCACCGACTGTATACATGGAGCAGCAGTAACTGCTGACTGCGTGCGACATCACGCGGAGGACGACAGCAGCTTGCACCATCCCTCCATGGCGGTCACGTCGGGTCGAGGTCGAGACGAACCTGACGACCTTGTGCACCGCCCTCGACTCCGGCCAGTGCAACATCCCCGACCCCGCCTACTGCTGTCAGCTTCGCACCACTCCGGTGGTGCACCACCGCATCCGTGCAACTCCGGCCTGCACAGTTTTCCCCCCAGCGGCTCCGGCCGACTCCCCCCCAATCCGATCTCTTCTCTGCCCAGCCACCATCTTCTTCATCTATGCTCCAGCCAGCTGCTCCTCCCTCATCTTCGAGGAGGATATCCCCATCCGCCATTACCCCATCGGCCGGCACCGTCATCGCGCCGAGGTGAACCCATCTCTCTCCCTCTCTATAAACTTGTATATATTTTGCTATGTACTGTTAGTTTTAGGGTTAATAATGTTGATTTAGGATTAATGATGTTAAGACTAATGATGGTTAAGGATAATGTTGATCAAGGCTAATGATGTTAAGGCTAATGATAATTAAGGTTAAATGTTGTTTAAGGCTAATGATGATTAAGGTTAATGTTGATTAAGGTGAATAAAGATTAAAGTGAACGTGGATTATAATGACATGAGATTAGGGTCTAATATAGATTTGGGTTTATGATTAAGGTTTGCAAGTGAGTTTAGTAATTTGTTTATAACTAAATGATCTGGATATTACGCATGGTTAAAAGATCGCTAAAACAATTAAGGGAGGTTTTAAAATGAGTCGAACAAGGACATGGAATATATATGCATGATGGACGGATTTGAGGCATAAATAATGAATGGGAATTTAAATCGCCAAACGAGATTTTCAGTTGTCGTCCTAATTAAATGCAAATTGATTATTGTGGGAATAGATTTAATTTATTGAGTGATAAAATTCTGATAATTGAACATTGGTGAACACTAGGAAGCACGTATTTGATTGTGAACTAGTGTGTTGTATAAAACCATTGATCGGTGATTCAGGGACTGGAAATTAATGAAGGGATAAATTAGAGTGGTACTTTGTGATTGGGTAACAAGGATATAAACGAAAGGATAAAAAAAATCATGAACTATGTTTTGAGGATAGCTTGATGATATGGTAATGATGACTAGTTATTTTGACTATCGTACCGACAGTCAACTGTGGTCAACCCCCCTAGTATCTTGTCCCTGTGAGTCGTAGCTGAGACTGAGTTTAGGAGTAGATGTGTGTCACATCCCTGCTTGGCGTAGAATAGATTATTGATTCTTGGTTTGTATCTATCTCTAGGTACTGCGGGACCTGAGGACTTGGACGTGGTACCGGACCCCCGTCATCAGCAGCCGCACGCAGGCAAGTGTATCTTGCCACCCTGTATTTCAGTTTACAGATACTTGTTGTTCTTTATGTACATTGTGCACATAGTTATGTCGACGTTCGGTACTTCGCGTCCGGTTCACAACCGGGTGAAGACATACGTCGTAGCGTCCTAGGAAGATTGTTGGATGTTTCGTAGTTTCTCGATATGCGTACCTGAGTTTATCGATACCCCCAGGACACTCATACACTGTGATCGTGCCAGATTCTTGTATCCTGATACTGACATCATGACCAGAGACTGGGACGACCTTAGGGTTACTGTGATCGTGCCAGATTCCTGTATCCTGATACTGACACCATGACCAGAGACTGGGACGACCTTAGGATCGCGTCTGTGGAGTTATTCCTTGTATCGAGAATGTAGTTAGAGGTTCAGGTTCAACGCACAATCGTTGACCGCTTGGAAAGGGGAAGACAGTTACTAGACGTTTGGGCTACTCTGCACGCGCTTATATATATGTAGTATTTTCTAGAGATACCTGTTTCTAGTGATACCTGTTTCTAGTGTAACTGTTTCACCCGTGTGTCTCTGTGCTCGGAGCTACGGTACGACCCGTGTGTCTCTGTGTTCGGAGCTGCGGTTTTATTTTGGACAGCCCACGCATCGAACATTGTCTTTAAACTGTGTCACACTAGTTGGTTATGATAGAGTACCCTGTCGTGCACTTGTACTTTCTGTTTACTTGGCATGCTATATTTCTGTACCTTGTTACGTCCCTCTGAGGACCTGGTTCCCTGCCAGTTTTGCAGCATAGACGATTACGGAGCACTTGGAGATACCGATGGAGTGGCATATCTTGCGGGCATGGTACCAGGTACTCACATTATATCTACCGGCATTATGGTTATTTACATTGATTATTCATCTGCTGTTGTAGCCTAGTTTTATAGACTCATACTTCTTCTCGAGTCTATTCGAGTTAGTGTGTTATTGGGCGACCGACCTTAGCACATATAGCTCTTTCTTGTTTACTGTTGTACATTGTGGATTGAGACATAGAGGTTTACATTTATGGAATATCTAGATAGTGCCCTTTATTTTACAGCTTATACGTATTCGAGTCAGACCAGAGTCTGGTCGAATGCGTAGCTGGCGTGTCACGTATTCCTGGTCCTACGTATTTTGGGACTGGGGCGTGACATTCGGCACAAAAACCGAGATAAGGATTCCAGGCTAATAAGAGAAGGGTCGTTGTTCGTTATTAAGGTAACATCTTAATTGAATGAAAATTATTTCGACATTATTTTGAACAATAATTACAATTAAAAGTTTATTTATAAAAATCTAGAATTTACGTAAAAGCCATCATATATTTTTATATCTATAGTAAAATTGGTCACCAGCCCAAATAAACAAATTTTGATCTTATTTTTATTATTGAAACTATATTTTTAATTAATAATATAAACCCCAAAATTTTTTATATTTTACATAATCAAAACCCTTATATTTATTACATAAAAGTAAACTAATTACATGAAATTACTAAACTAATTATATGAAATTACTAAACTAATTAATGAAATTACTAACTAATTAATTAATAATTAACTACTAATCTAATTAACTAACGAATCTATTATATTAACTAACTGATTAATATATAATTAATTACATTTAACTAAACTATTACTTCACAGAACAGAAGAAAAGGGGAAAAAGAAAAGAGGGCTCACATTTGGGGAGGGGTCTCCGTCGTCGTCGGGGGTTCGCCGGGGTCGGCGCGGTGGGGTTCGGCTCGAGGCGGCGGGTGCTCGGCGGAGCTCGGCTCGAGGATGAGGTCTGCTGCGGCGGCGGGACTCGACTCGAGGCGACGCGGGCCTGGTCGAGGCGGCGGCGCTCGGCTCGACGCGTCGGCTGTCGTCGGCTCGACGACTGCTTGTCTCGTCGGCGGTGCTCGTATCGAGGAGGCGGCGGTGCTCGGCTCAAGGAGGAAGTCCCAGTCGCCGGCGACAGCGGGATGTAGGTTAGGGTTGTTGGATTCTGCGAATCGAGTCGGTTTGGATCGTGTCAGGGGCTGGATACGATGGGTTTGTTGTACTGTGGACGTGTCCGGGGCTGGACACAGGGATTGGGTGTACTGTGGTGTGGGGGTTGTGTTGGACACAGGGGTTTGAATGTACTGTACAGCGGTGGGTGTGTCCAGATGGTGTCGGACACAAAGATGATGTACTGTGGTGGAGGTGGATGTGTCCAGATGGTGTCGGACACAATCTCATTGTAATGTTGTAATAACTGGACACAGGAAATGAATGGATACGATAGGACACCCGGGGTCGAACCTGAGGCCAACACGGCTGACACGTAAAGCTGGACACATGGACACGAGCACACAAAAATGGTGATGGCTTGTTGGCTTGTGGGGATTTGTGAGGGCTAGCTAGGGTTTCTTGGGAATGGTGATGAGAGACTTTAAATAGGGAGAGAGGGTGTGGGATGAAGGGTAAGGATTGGCCCAAGTAATGAATGGCCCAGATTATATATAAATGGGTTCTTCATGTGGGAATGAGGGTGGCTAGTTAATGGAAAATGGCAAACTTGTAAAAATTAAAAAGAAAAGATTATAATTTCAGAAAATATTTTAGGAAAGCTAACTGATTCCCAATTAGAACTAATTAATCCATATTGCAAAATTTTAGAAAGTAGGAAATTTTATTTATTTACTATCCCAATAAATATAAAATTTATTATATTTTATCAACTAGTCCTTCAAATAAATTTTTACTTAAAACAATAATTTTATAATTTCAAGCCAATAAATATTCGAAGCTATAATATTATATTTACATCATTATTTATCTATTTATTTTATAAGAAAACGACATTTAGGAAAAAATAATTTTTATAAAAGATTTTAAATCACCTTCTAAAATCAAACATTGTTCAAAATCAAATAAAAATTTCAAGGAGAAAAATATCTTATAAACTTGATATTTAAAAAAAAAAATTTTAAATCTAAATATTTCGGAAATTTGGGAATCAGAGGTTACATTGTTTATTCGAAGAGCCACGAGGAGCATGCGAAGCACTTACGGATTATCTTAGAGACATTGAGGAGAGAGCGGTTGTATGCGAAGATTAGCAAATACGAAATTTTATTTAGATAAGGTCCCTTTTTCTTGGGCATGTTGTTACAGGATATGGTATTTCTATAGATCCGGAGAAAATCTCTGCAGTCAAGACATGGCTCGTTCCTACATCAGCATCAGAGGTGAGGAGTTTCCTTGGACTTGCAGGATATTACCGATGGTTCATTGAAAATTTCTCGAGGATAACAGAGCCTATGACTCGTTTGAGATGCAAGGACTAAGAGTTCATATGGACGGATGAGTATAAAGCCGCTTTTGAGGAGTTAAAGAAACGACTGACCACAATACCAGTGTTGACCATTCCATCAGGATCAGGAGGCTACGTAATCTACAACGATGCATCTGGGAAAGGAGTAGGATGCATATTGATGCAGCATGGTAAGGTGATTGCGTATGCATCTAGACAGTTCAGAGTACATGAGAAAAATTATCCAACTCATGACTTAGAGCTTGCAGCCGTTATTTTGGCCTTGAAGCTATGGAGACATTACTTATATGGGGAATGAGTAGAGATCTATACTGACCACAAAAGCCTCAAGTATGTCTTCATACAGAAGGAGCTGAATATGAGGCAACGCCAGTGGCTTGAGTTGATGAAAGACTTCGAGATAGATTTGCATTATCACCCAGGCAAGGCTAACGTAGAAGCAGATGCGTTAAGCCAAAATCCTACGGCGCTATTCTTGACAACACAGAGGAAATTACTGGAGGAATTGCAAGAGCTTGTCATAGAGGTTGTATTACCTAGATCATACAGGACACTAGGCAATTTGCAAGTGCGGTCATTACTAGTAGAGAGGATCATGGCAGCTTTGCCTACGGATGCTAGATTCAAGAGGTTGAGAGAGAGGACCGAGGCAGGAGAGCAGACATGATTACGCATTCATGATGATGGGACATTAAGATGTGGTGATCGTCTATATGTTCCAAATAGAGAGCTTCAACAAGAGCTGATGGCAGAGGCTCATAGCTCGATATATTCCATTCATCCTAGAGGCACTAAGATGTAACGCGACTTATGTCAACACTTTTAGTAGCATGGGATGAAGAGGGAGATAGCTCGCTTTGTGGCCAAATATTTAGTATGTCAGCAGGTCAAGGCTGAACATCAAAGGACAGCAGGGTTACTGCAACTACTTTCGATTCCTGAGTGGAAGTGAGAGAACATCACTCTGGACTTCGTCACGGGCTTCCCGAAGAGTCCAAGTGGGCGAGAGATTATTTGGGTGATTGTGGATCGACTTACCAAGTCCGCTCATTTCTTGCCATTTTGAGTTGGCCAGTCTATAAAAGCTTTGGCTATCTTATACATGAGGTAGATCGTGACATTATACGGCATTACGGTTAGCATTGTGTCAGACAGGGACTCGCATTTCATATCTCACTTTTGGAGGAGCATACAAGAGAGTCTTGGGACTCGTCTGAAGTTCAGTACATCCTATCATCCGCAGACAAACGGGTAGTCGGATCGTACTATTCAGATGCTGGAGGATATGTTGAGAGCATGCATGTTAGACTTTGGAGGATCATGGGAGGACCACCTACATCTTGTAGAATTTTTCTACAATAATAGCTATCAAGCGAGCATCCAAATGGCTCTGTTTGAAGCTTTGTATGGAAGAAAGTGTAGGTCTTCCGTGTATTGGAGTGACGTGGGAGAACGTCATATCTTGGGACCATAGTTGGTTGTCAGCACTGTGTAGAATGTAAAGATGATACAGGGTCACTTGCTAGCAGCGCAAGACAGACAGAAGAAGTTGGCAAATTTCATCGCCGTCCTTTAGAGTTTAAGAAAGGCGACCATGTTTTCTTGAATATCTCGCCAACTAGAGGCACTATTTGTTTTGGAGGACGCGACAAGTTGAGTCCAAGGTACATTGGACCATTTGACGTGTTAGAGCGAGTTGGGGAATTATGTATCGACTGGTACTACCACCTTCCCTTGAGGAAGTGCATGATGTATTCCATGTGTCGCAACTAAGGCGATATATGGAAGATAACAGTCATATTCTAGATCACTCCGAGATCACCATTGGGTCGAGCTTGACATACTAAGAGCAACTCGTGGAGATTCTTGATCGTCGTGAGAAGGTGTTGAGGAACCAGTCTATTTCCTTAGTCCATATGGCATGGAGACATCACTCGCTGGAAGAATCTAATTGGGAGCGTGAGGATGACATGCGCAAATATTTTTCGTATTTGTTCGAAGATCAAGGTATAATTTTATCTTGTTCTTCCTACCACATTGCCTTCTTTCTTCTTATTGTGCCTTAGCTTTAATTTCGTGGACAAAATTCTTGTAAGTTGGATAGGATGTAAAATTCCTCAAAAATTATTTATTTATATAAACAATAATTAGTAAATATCAATAAAAATCGTATAGACTTAGGGGGACCCAAAGATAAATTTTCTAGATTTTTTGGGAATTTTTATGAATTTTTTAGACAACATTAGCTAATAATATATAAATAACCTAATAACTTTAATTAACCCTTTAACTAAAAATTCTAAACAAAACACTAATCCTAACCTACCCCCCCACCCGCGTAGCCCATGAGCAGACCCAACACCCGCGACCCCCCTTTCCTTCTCTCTATATATATCATCAAACGTAAACCCTAACCCTAGCTTTTTTCTCTAGAACAAAACCCTAACCCTACCCCAGCCTCTGCCGCCTCCCTTAGACCACCTTACACCATCGTCGACCGTCTACAATAGCGGAGAACAGCCGTCGATCCCACCTGACCCGCGGTCACACCCGATAGCAACAGTTTTAGGTACCCATTTTCCTACGTCCATATCTTCTTGTACACTCGATAAAAACTCAATTTTCTTGATCCTATAGAAAACCTACTTAACCTAGTTTAGGATTATGTAACTTACAGCCATTATTTTTGTTTAAATATGATAGAAAATTTGAGTCCAAAACTCAGAAAAATCATATTTTCTGACACGACAGAAACAGTCTAAGTACCCCAGTTTACTGTCCGTTTTATTCTAAACCAACCAGCATTTTTGAAATATATTTGAATGAACTTCTAAACAACATATAAAAGAATAATTATGTTCTTTTTTATTTTATATAATTGCTTTATTTGCTGAATTAAACATGTTTAAACTTGACCAAGACCATATTTTTCAAACTCAAAAACTTGCGATACGGAGTGCGTCCCGACAAATTGGACCACCTGATCATGTAACAGTTGCACTGAAAGGCACGTATGGTATTTTCTGACATATGGGCTTTTGCGAAAGTTAATTTGGACGTGTGTGCACGCCGAAATCAACCCGTATTCGTAAAAAGTCTCCTATATCGATGTTTTACAAAATACCCTAGAAGTTTGTGACCGCTCGTCGGAACGCGGTAAAACTTGCGCCATTGAGTCCATGGTGTCACGATGGTCCTGTGAGCATAGTTTCACGCAATTATGAGATAGTTTACTGAATTAACGTTTTGCGGGCCCTACGGTTTGACTTGACGAGCGATTTTGTGATCGGCTCACCGGAATCCAAAATTGGATATACCATTGAGTTCGTATCGTCAATTAAAATTTATTTGACCTATAATTTATCCCATTTAGAGACCTTTTCCTGGCACGTATTTCAGTGCAAAGTGGGTCACATAGGACACCGCTTTGACTTGAAATTACATTTTTGTCTCTGTGTCCAAAATAGACGAAAGGGTAGTATTTTTTGACTATCTCACTGATTCTGGATATGGTAGTGATATTTGTTTCAGCATCAGGAGACGTTCATTCAAAGTCCCTACCTTCCGGTTCTTTGTGTTTGTCGTGTGGACGTCGATACTATACTGATTGCTTGCCAGGCAAGTATACATTGCCACAGTACTGTTTAGTTACATTATTTGCTTCATATTTATTCTCTGTTGTTTATTTTCATTATTTTGCTATATTAAACTGTGCGTCCAAGAAAGACTTAGGTGCAACGACGGTTGCGTCGCCTTTTATCTTTATTTATATTATGCATGTCGACCTAGTTTTACGAGACCACCCTATGATTTTGAGGCATCATTATGTTTTATTTGGCTGTGACATATTTTTTACACGGGTGTGTCTCATGTAGGATACGGACTTGCAAAATAGGCTGGTCACCTTTACGTGTAGGTCGTACGACGGATAAGGAATAACTGTTAATAGAAATATCATGATTTAGCAGACTTAGCAGTTACTAGAGGTGTTATATGTTATGGATGTGACACGTTAGTAGCATTGGGTGGGGAGAACAATGAGTAAGCGTATGTGACTCCTTTACACTTTTTCTTTCTGTAACCCGTACGCTCCGTCGGAGATGCGCTGTGAGATGACCCTTATATTATGTACATGCGACCTCTGACTATCGAAAGATGTTACACTTTGTAGGCTAATGATTTTCAAGGAAAGTTAAGCCAATCCCATTATTTAACCAGATAGTCCATACGCAGAAAATCTGTTCTTAAATTGCATATCACATAGACTGGTTAGGCGACCAAGTTAGATATTTACTTTCAGTATATTGTGGCATGCTTTTATGTATCTTGTTACGTCCCTCTGAGGACTTGATCCCTTTCCAGGTACAGACGATCAGGATTATCCGCAGGAGTACGGACCTGGGCCTGACGCTTCATTTACTGTTGAGGAGGTCTTACCCTTTGAATACCCCTGATTACTTCACAGCTGATGTTTCTTTTAGCTGATATTCTCTTTATTTGTCATTTTATTTTATTTTGGAGTTTCGTCCTCCTCTATCATTTTAGTTGATATAGTCGTTTGGTAGTAGATTTGTCTCTACCGGACTATTATTCTTTAATTACTTCATACTTGAGACTTTCAGTAAATTATTTTGGTACTTCTTTACTTGTGTATGTGGATGAGATATAGATGCATGTGACTTATGTTGACAATATATATATATATATATCACTTATGAATTTATTTATTCATATACAGCGTACGTGTGTGTTATAATTTTTTAACATATTGGAGTGTCATATACATACGGTTGGCATGTTACGTATTTCAAGTCCTACATATTTTGGGACTGGGACTTGACAACTTGCATCAGACACCTCCAACAGCTTGCATTAGATGTCGTCTTCCTTCCTCTTGGAATTTGTGTCTCCAACGACACCAGTGCAAATTCACCTCCATCCGCAAGAATGAGAGATCCAGGATCTATCTACAAACATCCAACATTTGACAGATGACTCTTTTCTCATCCAAATGATTGAAGTGTAGCCCGTCAATCTTCTCAAGTTTAAGCAAACTTGTGCCCAGAAGACTTGAACGGAAGTTCTCTATCTTACTCGGATCTTGCTTTGAATTTTTTTTTTTGAGGCTTAATCAAAGATGGAAGAACGCAAAAGTTGAAGTTGAGATCAAGAGTTCACATAAAAAATCTCACTGATATACTTCGATCCAATAAACAACTATATAATAATATTCTGATTACAACTTGCTGCTACAAAAACAATAATCAGAAATCTATCTCTGTTCTTCCTTGTAATCACAGTTGTAAACTGACAGAACAGATTATAACGAGCAGAAGATAAGAGGAATGAGGAGAAGGATATTGATCTTTGCTTGCTGGGGTGATGAAGATCACCGTTGCTCAAAGCAAAATTCATCCCTACGATCTGCTCCCAGGAACCAACAAGTTCACGTAGAACTTCTGGATCGCTCGATGCCATCTCTTTTATGGACTCGCACGAACTTCATGGACTCTAGTGGCGGCAGCAGCAGAATCTCTCTTCGTCTTTTTTTTAAGTAAGCTCTCAAAGAGGCTACAAAAAGAATATTTATAGAGAAATGGTGGAAACCCTAGCTGCCAATCAGTTACGAAAATATGGGAATGGTTTAAATTCAAATCCCACAAAAACGGATCTGAATAACTAATCATATCTTTCCATAACCGTCAAATCCTGCAATCAGTGCGATCATGCGCCCACGCGCCCACGACTCATGCCACACAGCACACGCTCAGCCCCTGCGCATGCACCCACTCATGCAACTCGCATGAGCGCATCAAACGTGCTAAGTGCAAAGTGCGCCAACAAAATATCACTTTTTACCCTTGAGCCCGAGTCTGAGTCTCTAAGCCCCAAAGGGGCTTAGCTCTTATGTAATAAATTTCAAGAGCATAACAAAAAAGCATAAAGCTTTCATTGAGGAGTTAATCATTTTTTTTTCCTAATAAAATACCCCCACATGGCATCCATATGCCCCACCACACCCCATGTGCACACCTCAACACATACAAAGTATTATATTAAGATACCCACTTGATGGTGTAGCCAATGTGGAATTATCTTTACTAGTCCAAAGGAAACAACACCAACAATAGACTCAATCAATTGTAAGGATATTATGATATAATATTTCTGTAATTTTGATTGCATTTCATACTTTTTTATTATAACAAGCCTATGATAGGTCATAGATCATGTCTCTTTTATTTTGATTAGGGAAAAAGACCCTAATATATTGGTGCCTCCTTAAGTTGTCTTCTTCTCTAAGGTCTGATAAACAATACGTTATCTAAACATGGCAATCTAGTTCTACTCTTAATCCTCCTCCATTATATTATAAAAAGTTGGATTGTTGTCCTCCTTTTGCAATGGTCTCCGATTTTTGAAATACCTCACAATGCAAGAAGAAAGTATGATTATAAGGATAGACTTAGTGTACTTATTGTGGCAAGAAAAGACATGTTTTGGGAAGCCGACCACCAAGGATATATCAACAATTACTTCGTTGTTCCAAGGATTATCATCTGTACGCAAAATTGAGACTTTGACATCTGCTTCATCCAGTTTGCACACAAATCATGTTGGAATCTAGAGTTCCCAACACACGGATTATCAACCCATGAGCTTCAGAAGAAAATCAATGAAGGGATGGTGTTTAAAAAATGGGAGACAAAATTGAGAGAAAAAATGGTCACGTCCCCTCCAAAAAAAAAAAAATTTATTTCTCAAAAAGGTAAGTATAAGCTTTTGGTAAAGACAAGATCCGGATATCTTTATCTCACAAACAAGGACGATTTAAGCTTTATTCTCCTCTCGCCATTGTCGTCACCACAAGATCCCAAACACGCTCTAACTCTTCCTTATTCTCTTCTTATGCTTTACATTAGAAGGGATAAAGTTTCCTTATTCTCTCCTTATATTTAACAATCTAGAAGGGATAAAGATTGTCACGCCCCAGTCCCAAAAGTATATGGAACCAGGCCACGTGGCATTGGCCAGCTGACACGTCACTAAGGGATTACCCAATTTAATGGACCCAAAGGAACGTGCTACGCTGTCCTAAAATACTACAAGTCTAATACAGGTAAAGTCTAATCTCATCCACAAAATATCAATGAATATGGGAATAAGTGCTGAATATATATAATGCTAAGTCTAAAATATTATAGTACAAATCAGATAATGTCAGGTGGAAACAAACCCACTACAAAAGATAAGTAAAAGTACTGAAATAAGATAGACTAGAGCATCGTCTATCTAGGTAGTAACTCCAGCTCCAGGTGTACTAAAAGATCAGGCAGACTCTGAAGACAGCTCCTCTAACTCCTTCTCAGTGACATATCTGGTCTCCTGTCCAGGTCCATACACTGTGGGGTGGAATGTCTCATCTAAATCTGGAAGGGAACCAGGTCCTCAGTGGGACATAACAAGATACATAAAAGCA